>UXGC01000421.1:0-58857 GCA_900480045.1 Eurytoma adleriae
GGTGTAAAAATATAAATCCAATTTATGACAGTACATACTAAATGTACCTGAAAGAAAGGTATGAACGTTTAAAAAAAAGTGTCTGACTGGACTCGTCTGTTTCTACTTCGGCCTTTTCGAATACTTCGTGTAAAAAAATAAATCCAATTTATGACACTACATACTAAATATACCTGAAAAGAAGGTATGAAGATTTAAATAAAAATGTATCTGACTGGACTCATCTGTTTCTACTTCGGCTTTTTCGAATACTTCGTGTAAAAATATAAATCCAATTTATGACACTCCATACTAAATGTACCTGAAAAGATTGTATGAACATTTAAATAAAAATGTGCCTGACTGAACTCGTCTGTTTCTACTTCGGCCTTTTCGAATACTTCGTGTAAAAAAATAAATCCAATTTATAATATTACATACTAAATGTACCTGAAGAGAAGGTATGAACATTTAAAAAAAATGTGTCTGACTGAACTCGTCTGCCTCTACTTCGGTCTTTTCGAATACTTCATATAAAAAAACAAAACCTATTTATTTATTTTTTCAACAAATGTGTGACATTATATACTAAATGTACCTGAAGAGAAGGTATAAAAATTTAAATAAAAATGTGTCTGACTGGACTCGTCTGTTTCTACTTCGGTCTTTTCGAATACTTCGTGTAAAAAAACAAAGCCACTTTATTAAATTCACCAGAAAGTCAAATCCCCTAAAAGATTACTGTAAAAGTTTGATGAAATTTACCCAACACGTATAGGTATTTCACTTCATGGCATACATTATTGACATCAATAAACGCCTACGCAAGCAAGGGCGCACCCACGTTCGCGACGCCTCACCTCTTAACGCACAACATAAATCCCCGAATCGGACCTACGCCAACGTAGCCTCTTAAAAGCCTCCTCAATCCTCGGAAAAATCGCCGCCTTCGCCGAAGGTCAGCCCGAGATTAGCCAGGGTCCGGCCCGACTACGTCAGCGGAGCCGCTACGTCTACACGGGCCGCAGATCCACCCCCGCGTCCTCGAGTTGATGAGATTCGAGGCGCGCGAATCTCGACGCATCCCCGGCACCTAAGTCTATTTCGCATTCCCCGCGTCGAGCGTCGCCGAATCGACGGCCGCGAAAAATCGGCGGCACCGCGGAATTGCTTGTTCGTATTTCGGGGGACGCGTCGTGCATTGTTTCGCTAAGCAGATTCGACGCTCCGCTGCTTCGGTTAGATCTCGGGTAAACTAATGTTTGCTCATCGAATTGAAACGATTTTGAGGGGCGGAATTTACGTTTACGAAGGTGCGAACACTATTTAAAGGGTTGCAAGTGTATAAAATGCGTTGAATTAAAAAATATTTATAGGGGAAGATTGGGCAAAGTGGAGTGTATATAGTATCCCGATTTAAAATTAATTTTGTTTTATCATTTATGATTATTCATGAAATGTATATCTATTATTATTAACGTATATTAATTAACGTATAATAATTTTACACAGAGATATAGTATACCTAATAGTCTTACATTAAAAATATTTTTTCAACAAAATTATTGTCACTGTACATTATTACTTATAATTATAGGCAGTTATTTATAACCAATCATTATGTAAAGACTGCATAATCCACATATGATTATACTATATATGACTGTATATGAAATTAGGTATATTTTTCGACTTTTAAGTCGAGATGTTATAATGATAATCACAACACATTGTAAACATTTATATAAACGTATGTAGTTGTGACTTACATTTCTAGATTTCTGCGATTAAGTTGCTGACAGCTTGCTCCTTGGGACCTTGATTATTCGGAGATCCCTTCGAATCCCGTCACGTTAGGGTACAAATTACAAGGCACGAGAGGAAAAAACAATGTCACCCTACAAATGACAATCTAGATCTTCGAAGTAATTTGCTATTGTCTTTTCTTCTTCACAGCAGCTTATTCAAATCCTTCAAGATTCCCAGGCATATTACACCTGATAAATGAAAAAATAAATAAAAACTTATTTTGTTTTAGTCAAATTTGTGCTGCACAATTCTATTGTTTACTTATTAGACTGTAGGTAGCTATAAATTGTTTAAAAAATGACCTTCACCTATATATCACACATAAAAGATAAAAGAGTACATAAGAAAATGATAAATTCTTCCAAATCCCAATTCAACGTACGCGCGTGTTGAGATACTGAAAAACTTCTCGAAGGAAATTATTAATAAATGGGAAGCATCCACAGCTGAGTAATGAAACTGAATATTGCATCGAATTTTTCGTTTGTGCCTTTCAGCGCCGCAGCAATGGGAGGGAAAGATTTTCACCGCGCCGCGCGATTGCATCCCTGCTTCGGGCACAATCCAGCAGTGAGGCCTTGTTTTACGATTAGGACTTGCATCTTTCACGGCGCGATTACTGATTCCGTATGTATGACCCACCGCAAACTGGAATCTGCTTCCTGCGGCGTGGGCCATATTCTAATTTACCTACGTAAATGATTCCAAGAGCAGGGTTCGTAGCGAAAATTTACCACGGAAGTTCTAGGGTTTGAAAGAGGTCAGTTGAGGATGAGCGTATACTATTTAAATATGAAAATGTGAAATTAATTTAGCAAATGTGAATAGAGTCATGTTACACGTGAAAAGTCGCTCATGTATTGCATAAATAAACGACTTTATAAGAAAATGTCTGACTATACATGTCTGTTTCTACTTTTATCAAAAACTTCGTGTAGAAAAAAAAGAGTCAATTTCTTTTAAATAAATTTAAAATTAACTTTGAATTTTAAAAGAACCTGAAGAGAAGAGATGCAAACTTAAATAAAAATGTTTCTGACTGGACTCGTCTGTTTCTACTTCAGTCTTTTCGAATACTTCGTGTAAAAAAGAAATCCAATTTATTTTTTTTCCAACAAATTTATGACACTACATACTAAATTAACCTAAGAGAAGGTATGAACATTTAAATAAAAATGTGTCTGACTGGACTTGTCTGTTTCTACTTCGTCATTTTCTAAATACTTCGCGTATAAAAAAGGAGTCCAATGTTTTTAACAAAAAAAACTATTTTATTTATAAACATAATCTTTACCGTTATTTTCATGAATATATTAAATGAGAGAAGAGTGAGGATTAAAATAGGGTGACATTCAAAGGGTAAAGTTCACATTTCACAGGATGTAAAGAAGGAAAAGTATTGAAGTTAATCCCACTGTGTACACTTCAATATCCAATTACTGGTGAGTAGTTTTTCCTTATCACGCTAAACCCTCCAAGTACGTTTATTTATTTTACGCGGATTTGTACCTCCCCCGATGCTGCTATTTCATTTCGCCTACTCGTTAGTATTGTCCCTTTGTTTGCTCAGTGCTTGATTAATCCGACTAATCCGCTATACGCATATGCAGAATTCGCAACCTCCTTGTCTCTGGACTCGAATTAATTATTTCCCATCCCCTTGTCCTCTGCTTAATGTCCAATGAAAAGACATTTTTCCTCCCATCCTACTCTTTCCCATCTCTTTTTTTTTATATAACGAGTAAGCTGCTTCCTTATCTTATTAGCATGCAGTACCTCGTTTAAGCGATTTACCTGCCGACTGCCGTGTAAATACTTTTTTATCCTTCACTCGCTACATGCACCGTCGAGTTTATTTCTCTTGTGTTTTTTTTTTTTACATATTTTTTATGATCTTGCGAAAAATTGTCTTACCGAGGTCGAGTGTTAATTGTGCGTATTTAACTTAGCATTGATGGGCAAGTTTTGAAACTATGATAATTGAGAAAGTTGCGTAAACTAATTAACAATTTAGTCTTTAACTTTTTGGCGGAGAAATTTTAAGGTCATTTCAATGTTCTAATATAAAGTTTGTTATCCAGCGGGAATAACATCGTCACAACTGACGTAATTGAAATTTGAATTCATTTAAACTTATTCAAATTCCCGCGGAATCGTATTCTAATATCTCGCTGAATTTACGTTAGTTGAGGAACTAAAATCGCTATTTAATGCACTTAAATTGTGCTCAAGGGAGTTCATTTCAGTTAATTACCTTTAAAATAGTCGCAATGAATGCGGCTAATCTCAGGTTTAAATTACGGATTTCATTCGATAAATCTCTTATTTTAAAAAGTTTGCATTAACTAAAAACAGATTTTGTTTCAAAAATTCAATAAAAAGAAAATGTAATATTGAAACTAATTATAAACTCATAATTAACTCATATATCACCTTATCTAAAACGCCGTCTGACTATACCCGACTCTTTCTACGTCGTAGTTTCTTAAGTGCTATTATTGTCGCTCCAATTTATTCATCTATCTTTCATCGATTATCACGGACAGTTCAACAATTATTTTATGTTCCTTTTAACTTTAAGTTAATCCTCTCATCAAGAAAAATAAAGCAAGCCGCAAAAGAGCGGCGAGATACTCACGGGAATTTGCGCAGCGGTCAAACTCGCTGAAAACCTCGACCGAAAAACTCGGTTAAGTCGATAGCAAACTAAAACTCGTCTTGCGGATAAAAAAGGAGAAACCAGCTCGGAGGTTCCGCAGTGCGCCGTAGGGACGTTCCGTAGCGCGAGGCTCAGGGCGTCGCGCCTCTCGTTCCGCCTGCCCGCCAGAATCTGATTTACGCGGTCGCCGTGAGCAGGCTCGAGTCTTGACTGAGGGGATCAAGTGTGAGAGCTTCTGGCGGAAACTGACGAATTGATGTACACTAAAACAGTATAATTTCTTATAGGATATATTCAAAATTTTCAAAAAAATTGGCAACTTTGAAGATTTTTTTTCTGTCTTTATGCTTTAATTATCTTTGTCTTAAAAGATTCGAGATTATCAGTTAGTCCTTTGTTTATACGTACACTAAGTTGCAATTACGGAAATGTTTCGAAAGTAATTATTTCGACAGAGTTAGTGTATCTGTGTTGATTTTAAACGATGGGCACTCAAAAAATTGTACTTTCGCAGTTGTTACTTTCTTTTTAAATTTTTTTTAAATTACATTAGATCAATTGATTTTTTTGCATTATTTATTTAATTAATAACAAATGTATGATTTTTAAATGACTATTATTTTGGTTAGATCAGAATTAAGGGTTGAGCTTTAGTTAAAGCTGCATTTCAGGCAAGCAAGATAAAGTCAGTACAAATGAACAAGAAAATTAGAGTAAAGTAAGTACTGATCGTTACTTTCTTTTAACAGAATAGTATTTTAAACACACGATTTTCCATCTAGACAGAATTAAGAATTTTATAAAAATGACTTGCATATTAAATGTAGCTAAATAAAATGCATAAAAACGGAGAAAAAAAAATGTGTCTGACTGAACTCGTCTGTTTCTACTTCATTCTTTTCCAAATACTTTGAATACAGAAAAGGATAAATATTACTAATACAACAACAATTTTTTATATACAAAAAATAGTTCCATTTTTTGTAAGTAAAAGGACTTTCAATATTAAATATAGGTAAAGAGAAGGTACAAAAACTTGAATAAAAATCTGTCTTACTGTACTCGTCTGTTTCTACTTTCAGTATTATAATATATCATGCAATAACAAATTTTTCCACAAATATCTTAACATTTACCAAACCAGTAGTAATTTTCTTTATCTTCCATCCACATCCCTACACAATCCATCCTATAAAAATTTCCTCGGTATAATTGAAACCATAACTCGGCTTAACATACACCCATAATGAGCAATTAAGAAGGCACTCTCCATCCAAAAAAAAAAAGAAAAGCTTACCCCATCCTTTGACCTCAAAAGCAGTGAATTTCCTGCAGGATTAGCTCAAAGTCTCGCTCTCGAGATAAGCAACCTTTTAATGAGCCGCGCGCCTCGCAAAGGACCGACAATTTCGCGAACCCTCGGGGCACGGTGGACGCGAGATTTACTTATCTCCCCCCCGGATCGATGCCCGTTCCCCCGGGGTCATCGCCGCCGCCGCGCTAAAAGCCGAGACGCTGACCGCGCGAAATTTAATCTGCCGCCGCGGAGGCGCCGCGGAATTTTCCTTTGACGCCGCGCGCGCGCGCGCCGTCCCCCGTGTGCGCGCCGATGCAAATTTTACCCAGGCGGAATTTCACGGGGCCGTCGAGAGGCTGGAATCCATGCGGGTTTATTATCGAGCTTTCGACGGAGTTCGATGAAACAAAGCGAACGGAATTCTCAGCTTCGTTCCGTCTGCTCGAGGATGGATTTCAAGGGAATTTTTCAAGTTTAATACGGAAAACTTTGTCCGTTTCTACTCGGTTTTTCTCCCAAATACATTCCTTACAAAAAAGGAGTTTTTTTTTAAATTATTTCGAATGTTAAGTAAAGCTGAAGAGTCAGTATAAAACTTGAATGGAAATATGTCTGACTGTACTTGACTGTCACTACTTCAGCTTTTTCCTGATACCACAAACAAGAAGTTTATTTTTGTTTTCAAATAAAATCACATCGAATGCTAACTGTAGCTGAAAAGTATATTTTAAAAGTCAAATGAAATTATGTCTGACTGTACTCGTCTGTTTCTACTCGATTTTTCCAAATAAAATGATTTCGAATATTAAATGCAGCTGAAGAAGCAGTATAAAATTTGAATAAAAAGATACCTGACTTTACTCGTCTGTTTCTACTTAATGTGTTTTCCAAACAACTTCGTCTACAAATAATTGTAGACACCTTCGTAAAAAATTCTTGTTTATAATAAAAATCAGATTTTCATTAAATAAAAAATTTAGTAAACTACGATCGAGAAACTTTAGTCTAGTTTATCGCCTCTTACCGAAATACAATTTTAATTTAAAAATAAAGAAGTTCCATTTCCAATATCGCGAGAAGTGATCACTTGAAGTAGGGAATATTTAAATTTTTCTCCACTTTGCAAAATTTCATGAATCAAACATTTTTCAGTGTCAGCTCAAAAGCCACGCTGACTACCGCTATATGCGATTTTCCAACATTAATTAAATTTCTAATTATACATTTAACATTTTCATTTGCAGTTTTCAAAGCAGCGCGTAATCTCGCTTATTCGTTTCTATTTAGTTGATAAATTATTTCCACTTTTAGCGGGAAGTTTGTTACAATTTCTTAGACTGTTGCGTTTCTTAAACAGCTTTTAGTTTTTGAGCAAACAAGCTTAGCAAACACGCGAGAGAAAAACTTTTCGGAGACTGGCAATTTGGAGTGTGAAACTTTTCACGCCGAATTTATTACCGTCTGCGCGCACTCAAAGTTTCGCGTCTCGAATTATTTTCAGACTCAATTTTAAAAGCTGTTTCAATTAGTAATTCCATCAACGTTCAGCACAAGTAATTTTTAATAACTCCAATAAAGTTGAATATTAATTTTATTACTATTAGTTGATATTTCATTTTCTGCTTAAATTGATTTTAATGAATTTTAAAGAAAGACCTTTCAAAACGTTTAAGCAATAGTCGTACGTATTCTGAAGATAATTTAAAATTTGATGCTCTCGTGCCACGCACTTGAAGGGTAATAATTAAGAAAAGTTCCAAGTTAATGTACTCTAGACTTGCTTGATTAATTAATTGAAGTACAGAACAGAATTTTATGACACATAAAGTATAGAAATATACTAACAATAAAAATAAATAATCACCTTATCTGAAGAGAAGGTATAAAATCTTGAAGAAAAAGACGTCTGACTATACTCGGCTGCTTCTACTTCCTTTTTTCTTCAAATATTTCGTTTACAAGAAAATAGTGCAATTTTTTTCAAATAAAATGACCCGAACAGTAAATGTAAACAGTAAATGTGGTAGCAGAAAAATAAAAAATACTTTAATAAAAATGTCTGACTGTACCCGACTGTTTCTACTTCGTATTTTTATAAACACTGCGTATAGAAAAAAAGGAGTCTCTTTTTTCCAAATAAAATGATTGCGAATACTAGATGTAGCTAAAGAGAGTGTATAAAAACTTTAATAAAAATATGTCTGACTGGACTCGTCTGTTTCTACTTCGCCCTTTTTAAATACTTCGCATACAAAAAAAATCCAATATTTCAAATAAAATAACTTCGAATTCTAAATGTAACCCAATTATGTTATAGATTCATTTAACTGCTTTTTTTTTCTTTTTTTCTTTTTTTTTTCTTAATAACTTTATTTTGAACGTTTGTTTCGTGACATTCTCTACTACCAAAATTACCGTAAGTTTGAATACCATTGATTACTTAACTAAACTCGATCTACCGATTTGAAGAACGAAGTAGAATAAATCCATCTTCTCCCTCTCGCTCTCCTAATTTTTGACAACAATTTCGCATCAAGATAGTTGCGGCCGCTTAATGAAGACGAACTACGCGTAAGCAGTTCGCGCGACGAACGAATCCGCCGAGCAAGTTAACACAAATGACTCGCCGCGTAGGAACAATCCGGCCGCGCCGAATCTTCCACCCCTGCACTTTTTTTTCGGCTAAGCACCAGGGAATTCCCGCTAATTGAGCGATAGCGTCGGCGACGCTGACAGTGGGAGAAAGAAATCTGGCACGGAGGTGGGAAAATACCCTTGCGATCAACTCGGCACATACGAATGGGGTCATTGTGCCAGCTCGGTTGATGTAAGTAGTGGAATTGTTCCATCTTCTCGGTGTACGGTAGTCGAGGCTGATGAGGTTCGCAGAGTGGTGCTTACGTAGAGACATTTTAAATGAAAATAGCATAAAAAATAGCACACTTGATATAGATACTTTGAGAAAAATAAGGGAAAAATGATTATTTATATTCAGAAGGTCAGTAACAATCGTTTACGTGAAAATAAATAAATTTTAGGATGTTGGTCAAGTCTGCTGGAATATTTTGTAGCATATGTATTTCAAAATTTATCTGAGCATAAATCTGCAGTCCTTTTGCATAATACATTTAAAAAATGACGCAAACATATATAGAATTTTCTATAAAATACTATATCCTACTGATTCATAAAAGTGTAATTTGGACTAAGATAATCAGGTAGTACCTATACTATTTTTTGTCCACATTACCGTAATATTTAGCAGAGCGAATTTACTACAAATCCTCTTTAAAACAATTTTTCAGCACGAAAAGCTTCCAATCTCCTCCTTAGAAACTCGCTAAACCGTATTTTATCTAAATTTGATATAAAACTTATTCCGCTGAAAAATTGCCGATCGCAAGTGTCAGAGTGGCTTTTGTGTGCCTCGGCTTCCCATTTTTTCGCGCTTGCGTCTGCGCACTTTTTAATACTGCGATTATTCTGCCTCCGTACGCCCGAAAACCGATACAACCTCTTAACCCCCCTATCCCCTCCTCGACCTCTTAAAGCCGGCCTTTTAGTTTCGCCGCCGTACTTAAGTCTGCATCAATTACGCCTAAATCGAGTGGCTCGGACGCCGAGGCGAAATCAATCATTAGAACGACATCAGGAGTAATAAATGAAACTCCTTTTAGGAGGTCGAAAAAATCGTAGCGGTCAATTATATTATTTTTTTGTTTTTTTTTTGAATTTTTGGTAATTTGATTTATGACTCGTTGCGCGATATTGATTGAATCGTCCTAGAGGCTATGAGAAATGAACGCTTGGATCCACCGAAAGTTTTTCACTGTAATACTCAAAAGTGGGTTGTAAATTTTACACGCTCCAAGAGAAAATCTTGTAATCGTAATAGACTTGTATTTGTTTTTGATAAATTAACTATAATTACTTCTAGAAATCGTATAAACAAATAATTTTTATACAAAAATTCTGTTCCCTATAAATTTGTCAAGTATTTCAATTAAGCTTTACTGAAATTTTAATTATCATTTTAATCACAACATTTAAATTAAAAAAAAAATAATAACAGCCTTCTTTCAAGGATCAAAAGAAGGTTTGAAAAATGTCTTGCCGTACTCGTCTTTTTCTACTTTCATATATAAAAAGAAAATTATAAAGAAGCCTATTTTGTTTAATTGTCCTTTACTGCGCTTATGAAACTTTAATTATTATTTTAAACAAGACAAAAACATTTAAATTAAACAAATATATCAACAGCCTTCTTTGAGGGAAAATGTAAAGGCCGTCTTACCGTACTCGGCTGTTTCTACTTTCACATACAAAATATAGATATAATTAAAAAAAAGCCATTTCTTAATATTTCTTTTCATACTAAGAAGTTAACATTTTTGTAAATAAACTTCTTTGCAAATACTAAATGATGATATAAATTTATATGTTCATCTTCCCTGGAATCGTCCTTTATACACATATAATAAATATCCCTATCAGTGCCTATAACTTGCTTGTTTATGGGTGATCTTAAGCACCCACAAAAGTAATTTCGTTATAAAAGCAAAAGTAATGATAACATAATATTATATTTTATAAGATAAGATACAGTAAAGCTGAGGTACAATCTAAAGATTGTACCTCAAAAATTATTTTTAATATTACTAATTTAAAGTCACTACACAACAAACAAATTTTTTCGAAATTTTCTTTACTAAACGCCCAATCTCTACAGCCTTTCACACACGAATTACGGTATTCTATTTTTCAACCCTCGTGGAACACCGTCATTCGTGCGATTCACCGCTATTCAGGCCGGGGGCCGCTAAACATTGGCATAATCTACCATTGTGCAAAGTTTCTGCGAAACAGCAAAACTTCGGTTTAACGATACTTCGATAATTGACTGGGAACTTTGTCCGGCGATAGTAGCCGCGGAGCCCGGGAACAATGCGTGGGGTAAGTGAATTTCTAAAATTAAGCCCGTTACAATGAGCCCCTTTTTAAACTTCGCTATTGCTTGTAAAAACGTCGGAAGGACGCGGCAACTACTTTAACTCGATTGGCTGCACAGGTGTTCCGTAGCATTTGTGCAGTGAGAACACTTGAGAAAGGAGGATATTTGGACATTTGAGTTGCATTAAAGCACATAAATCGCAAGCAATGTTCAAAAAGTAAGAAATAAATTAATTTGTTATGACGAATTATTATTTTTTGCTCTAGTGCGCAAAAGGGAACTTTACACTCATGGCCCATTGGTGAAGTTTGTCTTTAAGCACCTTATGTATGTAAAATTAATCATCACCAATAAAACTAGGAATTTCTTTTTTTAAATTCGTGTTATTTTAATAAAACTATATAAAGGCGTTGCACAAAGTGGTACTTTCCGCATATACCGCAAAGTGCGATAGTCGTGTGTAGATTATTACTTTACGTCCTTGTATCGGAAACCAGTACTATTTTTAATAAAAATTTTTATTGAAATTATTTATATACCTCAACTGATTAATGTTAAATTACTGAAAAACCACTAAATGTAGCTGAAGAGGCAGAAAACTTAAATGAAATTATGTCTGACTATACTCGTCTGTTTCTACTTCTTTTTTTATAATTCGCTATATCATCTAATTTACTATTTAATGATTACAGCAGATATTTCCTCTAATTATAGTAGTTTTTTTTACTAACTTTACATGCTACAAAATTGCATAAATAACATTTTTTTTAAACTTATTTATCCTACAACTTACAGCACTTTCTTCCTTGAAAATTTCACCCATCAAATCGCTCGATTTCATCGCCGCTTGAAAAGATTGAATGCGAGGCAATCAAATACGCGAGGCGCCACAATATCCGGCGATTAATGCCGCCGGCGCGGTGTACATTCGGTGCGTCGTCGGCGCAAAACAGCGGGACTCGTCCGAATTCTCATTAGGGCCGGAAGGGGCCGTCCCCCCGCGGCGGCGCGCAATCGAGCGCGCATTTACATCGGCCGTCGCAGCTGCGCGCGCTTGGACCAATTATTATAATGCGCGCCGCGCCGGGATACCGAGCTTCCGGCCGATTTTTCGAGAGCTCGATCCGGGCTATCTATAGCGGCTACCGCGGTGAGGGTCCTACCAATGTCGGTCAGACCGCGCGGATGGCTTTTTATTGCACTGCGAGGATTTAGGTGCCCTGTAAAGGTGAAATGGTGGAAAAGCACAAACTTAGTGAAAACTGGTCTACTGTTCACTTAATAGTGAATCTATTTACTACACTGAGAAAAAGGTTAAATCAAATTTGCTATATTTTATAGTAATCAGGATATACTCGATTTGCAGCGAAAATTAATATAAAACATAGCAATTTTTATTATAAAAATAGCAATTATTCTAAAACATTTTTCTTAGTGTAATGTTAGTGGAATTGCACTTTTTTCAATTTCGATTTCGATTTCAATTCAATATTAGTTAGTGTAATGAGAAATTATAAGTGATTTAACGGATTATTAACTTCATCCAGTGAAAATTCTGTTTTTTCAGTATTAAGCATGCAAGTGTTTTAAAATTTTCCCGGAAAAAATTTATTGCATCTGAAGAGAAAAGTATAAAATCTTGAAGAAAAATATGTCTGACTATACTCGCCTGCTTCTACTTCGTCATTTTTTCCTTCAAATACTTCGTTTACAAGAAAGTAGCGTAGTGTATTTTTTCAAATAAAATGAATTTGAACAGTAAATGTAACTTAAGAGAAAAATAAAAAAAACTTGAATGAAAACGTGTCTGATTGTACCCGTCTGTTTCTACTTCGTCTGTTTTCCAATAGTCAATTGTCCTCGCAGGGACTGACTTGGTTGGCAAAATTACAATATTTTCTTATAAAACTTACTAAAGCTATAGTAAAATTTATTATATTTACAGTATGTTTTGAATGAAACTATATTAAATTTTACAAGAAACTATTGCAATTTTCAGTAGAGCTTTTTTCAACTCTTAAATTATTTACCCATGCATTGAAAATACAATAATATCGATTTTTCTACTGTTTTTTGAAAAATTGACGATTTCTTTATTTTAACTTTCTTTCACTTTTCGGGATCAATTTTTTTTCCAGATGATATTTTTTCAAGCTCCAAATAAAAGCATTGGATTTTTATACTCGCTTTTCAGCTTGAAAATTGTTTAAATCAAACCCAAAAGATTTTCAACGAAAGTAACATACGCAATTTTTCAATCACACTTCAAAAAATGTATATATCTATAATATAATCATTTAAAAATATACCACAAAACTATAAATGACATAGACCGGTCTAATAACATTATCTCCATCGCATTACGTGATGCCCACACGCTGCTGGTTTGCAACAAAAAAAATAATAAATATCCGGCCATAAAGTCGAGACAAAAAAAATTCGCCAAAGTGTAGGTATCAAGTAAGCCCCGACAGGCTCATCTCGACATCCTTAAAGATAAAATCATACGCAAGCCTCGAAATAAATCAAGCAAAATTGTTTCGAGGCCACCGGCGCTTTTCGTCCGCGAGAACAAACCCCTTCGAATAATACGTGAAAAAAAAAATCGACACATCGTGGCTATACATTTTCATTCGTTTACGAGGGAGAGAAAAAAAGTTCGACAGCGCGCGCGCGTGCTCGTACAGCTCGGAATTTGGCTGTCGCTTTTTCCGACACATCTTGACGGGCCGAGTCACGGTCGCGATTTATCGCTGATTGTGTGCGACCCCGCTGTCATTTTTTTTTTCGCATCCGGTAATAAAGAAGCGACGCTTCTCCGATTTTTGCGTACTTCGAGCGGCAGAAGGTGGTGACAATTAACTTAGTGTATTGTGTACAGTGCGGATGTTTACGTAAAACAAAATAAAATGTGTCAAATTTACAAAAATTAAAAGAAACTTTATCAATATTTTTTTCGACTTATTTCATTATGACAAAACGAAAACTATAGTGTCAACGAAATGCGTGTGTAATTTATAATGTATGTTACATTTCAAGTTAAATTTAGGTAAAAAAAACAGAAGGATTTATACCTCCCCCCTCCTCCCTTGGTGCCTATTGACCCCATAATAGTCGGCTAATGCATGCGGGGCCAGAAAATTGTGCGTTCGCGGCGAGGGCGAGCGGGCCCGATCAAAGGTATGCAGATCGAGCCTACTGCGCGCTGACCCGCCGCTCCGCTGATTGACTTTCCTATGAGTTTCAGGGGGGGGCGAATCCAGCCCCGGCCTTGTCCGCTCTCGAAATGCGCTCTATTTATATTTTTCCGCGAAAATTGAATTTCCCCGCTCTTGCTTCGGCGAGATTTCTGATGCAGGTCCGGTTGACATTTTCCGCTCGGTTTGAAAGTAGCTTTGTCTGCGAATTGATTTTTTCCGAAACAATTTTAAAAGATTTTTTAGAAAAAGTGATCGTGTATTTATTGAGGATAAATTGAATAATATGTACATTTTTATTAACTGTCAAGGTAGAATAAAATTTATAATAGAATAATAATTGCTGTTTATTGTAAATCTCACTATTAACAAAAATGATTTAAAACGTGTCATAAAATAGACATAAAAATACGATTTTGTTAATAGACTAGTCGTTTTACCTTGCAGACTACGAAAAATAAAAATAAAAATAGAAATAATAAAAACGTAGTAAGAGTAAAAAATGGAGTTTCAGATTCCACTTCAAAGTGAATATTTGAAATAAATACAAAATGCCTTTTCAAAAAAGTATTGTATTTCAAAAATGTACGTGATCCAAAGGCTTTTAAAATTGAATAAAACAAACGTACTCTACTCTTTGAATTAAAAACAAAATACATTTGATACTTACAATTAAAAGTTAAAATAATATTCACTGTTTTTAAATGAACTCTACTAACTCCTATATTCTGTGAAGTGCAGAATATCAAATTTTCCCGCAAATTTTGTTCCAGAAGAGTTTCGTAAATTTTCAACGAATAAAACTATAATAATAACTTTTGGGTTTTGCAATGTTTAAACTTATAGCTTCTTAAAATATTCCTTGGACATAAAATTTTGACCAATTGACTTCTATTTCTTGAATAAAAGTTGGTATCTTTTTTTAATTCTTTACTACACATTTACGCATATTATGTATACAAACGTAAATTTATGTACAGAGAATCAAAAATCAATTTTTGACCTACTTTATTTAAATATTTACAAGACTATCCCCTTAAAAATCTGAAAAATAACAAAATTAAGTAACACTTTCAAAAACACTGTTTCTGTCATTACTTTAAAAACAAAAAATTAACATTTTCCTCCCTGAACACCAGACAAACTACAAGAAAAAAAAGGAAGAGAACAGAAACAGAAAGCCGCGGTCACTCGAGGGAAAAATAAACTTGCTCGTCAATTCGTACGGAAAATTAACGCGGAATCTCGAAAGAAAACGCCGGGATCCATTATTCAAGAGGGTAAACGCCGTTAAGCACTAAAAATAGAACTGGCAACGATTTAGCGCGTGTACGACGTGGAGATGCCCCCCGCACGCTCCGACGTACTATATGCATATCGGCCGCGCGAATAATATTGTCGAGTGGCCCCCACATACATCAGACAGCGCGTACGGCCGTTCGCAGTCGCGCGCACTGGTATTATTCAAACATGTCCAGCAAATAACCGAGAGGGGCAATTCGTCAAACGAACAAGAGCCCGGCGCTGGATCCGGTTAATGTACAATTTTACAGTTATAATGCGGACTGTGTTCAACGTCAAAGGGGAGTGTATGTCGATAATGAGCTGCCAATTCGCGTTTGAAAATTGATTCGACGTCGATTGGGTGCCAAAAATATTAACCGATTTCGTATGGTACGACAAAGTGTACGAATTTTTAGGATTTGTATTAAATTGACTTAAATTGACCAGAATAGGTATGCATAATCTGCCATAATTTAGGGTTAATTTTTTTTACAGAGGAACTTAACTGTAAATTCTTAGTAATTTTATTATAAAATCTGTATTTTTTCTTATCTATCAAATACAACGTACACTCCACATGACCACATGTGAAGTAATTTATAATAAAACTTCTATAATTAATATAGATTATATAAAGATAAAACATTAATTTATGGGCATATTATTGTCGAGTACAAAATTTATATCAAATATTTATTAAGGCGCATGAAAATTAATTTCGCTGTCGATTGTAAAGGCCAGGGCAACGTACGTTTACCTCATCGATTTTCAGGTGAGCGGGATCCAAATTTTAATTTCGTATTTCTCCACTATTTTTTGCCTAAATTTATATGAGAAGGGAAGTTGTTAAAACGGAATAACTAACAAAAACAAAATTTACGTCGAATTTTAGTAAGACTGCACTAATTATTATCATTATCTTTTAATATGACTGAGTGGAAACCCATTCGAGTAAAAGGTAAGCTAATGGAGCTTTCAGTGGATGGACTTTTTTTCTAAAATAGAGATTTTTCACTTGATTATTGATCATAATCCATACTACTCTGATGTAGTTTTTGAAATAACGAGATAAATTTTGAATGATGTGTTCGTAAAAAAAGCGTTTACTTTGAAACCCGCCATCAAAGCCGATTATATTTTACGGTATTAAAAGCAAACATGACGAATATCATATGTATACATGCATAAATAAAGTAAAATATCGATTTCCTCGAAATTAAAAAGGAAATCCTTTCAATCGTCGTAAATGCAATATTTATTTAAAATTCTGTAATATCCTTTATACATTGAAATAAAAAATAAAAAAACAAACTTTAATTATCTGCTCGTAGTAACGAAAGCTCTTATTACGATAAATAAAGTAAAATACTGATTTCCTCGAAATAAAACAAGAAATCGATTCAATAATCGAAAATGCAATATATATTCATATCCTTTATATATTGAAATAAAAAATAAAAAAACAAACTTTAATTATATGTTCGCTATAACGAAAGCTCTTATTACGATAAATAAAGTAAAATACTGATTTCCTCGAAATTAAACAAGAAATCGATTCAATAATCGAAAATGCAATATGTATTCAAAATTTTACATTTTCAATGCAACGCGAATTTAAAATTCTGTATCTATCCTTCATACTGAAATAAAAAAAATGAAAACAAACTTGATTTATCTGTTCGCAGGAAGGAGAGCCCGTATTATGAGCTTTTCATGGTAAAAATCGCATTATCGCCGGCGTGGCCCGGTGAGTAGAATTTTGTCGCGATACGTTATCGTAATGCGAAATTGAACCATCTGCCGCGCGATAATAACCCGGATAAATGTTAACTACGATACGGTTAAGTGTCACCCGTAGCAGCCAGTATACAGCGGAATTAGTAATAGCAGAGCAAAATGATTTTGCGGATTAGAATCCACAAATGTTCACTTGGACGAGGGAAATTAAACTGCTGTTGCTTTTAATTCTACACTTGAAATAATTGACACTCTATGTTTTTTTTTTCGATATGTACAATCGTGTGTAAATCGGAGTGTAAAAGGAGTACGAAGGCAACTTTTTGAGTGCAAGTTGAGCTTTTTTTAAGAAAAATTTTTACACTAAAAAATAAACGCTCATTTTTATGCTTAACACGAGAAGAAATTTGACTTTTATCAATTAAAGTTAAACTAATTTATATTATAAAAACACATATTAAATGTTAAAATAATTATTTTTTTATATAAAAAGAAAATTATTAAAATTGAGACACATACTGCCACCTCTTGGTGGGAAATGTTCTGCTGACTTTGTTCATCGATTGCTGATACAGGGTACCACTGTAGAAGGGGATGACTTACCACGACGACGACAGTTGATAACAGCTATCGAGCGTCGCGGGAAGTAGAGTAGCCTAAGTTACCGAGCGTCGAAAATATCACTTCTTTTTTCTTCCTCATTTGCTTGTTTTGCATAAAAAATAATCGAGCATTAACCACTTGGACATAAATACTTTTTGGATCTCATTAACAGAAAATATTTGAATCGCAAAATCTACATGTCTGCTGGTTTCTTTATTTATTTATAAACTTGTGCACAATATCTATTCTTTGTTAGAAATAACTTTAATAAAAT
This sequence comes from Eurytoma adleriae, assembly GCA_900480045.1. Taxonomy (NCBI): domain Eukaryota; kingdom Metazoa; phylum Arthropoda; class Insecta; order Hymenoptera; family Eurytomidae; genus Eurytoma; species Eurytoma adleriae. The sequence continues at coordinate 17,791 of UXGC01000421.1, forward strand.
AATTTCTTATCTCGCAATTTTTGTAAACAAATACATAACAAGGACTTCCTTTGTACCCACTGTTTACGTCCGATCCTAAGGATGAGAAGAAATTGTTATTTCTCTTGATCCCCTTTACCGTTTTCACTCGAAAAAAGGGAGGTAATCAACAAGTCAAGCTCTACTCGAAAGGTTTGATTTTTTCATTTGAAAAAGGTCTACTTCGAGCCTGAAGTAGACAAACTTTCTTTGGTACAATTTAGAAACTTTGGCGCAGTCCATTGGAGTTTCAGTTACTTCAGATTTGTAAACGATTTAATTTTTAAATATCAACAAAATTGAACATATTCTAATGATAAAAAATATACATGATTTTTCAAAGACATTATTTAAAAATATGCGAATCCGTAACTAATTACATCACAGGTTATTTGCGCATTTGAAGTAACGATTGTTGAATTGCCACATTCTCCCAGTTGTCGCATGACTTTATGACACGCAATTTTTACGACGCGAATAAAAGAACCTGTTGATTCGTTTCGTTTGCGAAACTTTGAAGGAAATTCGAGCGAAATCGACGATAAATTCAGCCTGATGTAAACTTACGACGCCAATAAAAGGTTTTGCCCTGCTTTCTCCTTGTACCCAGACAGATAGGAAAAAATAAGAGAAAAAAATCGTAAATTTAAAACGAAGTCGCGTTATTTCTCCGTAAATCTGTCAAATGGATTCAATAAATCAGGGAAAAAATTGCGGGAAGGACAATCGAAGTAGTATTTACTAAAAAATGAAACGTCGAACACAGAGTGATTCTTAAATTTCTTTCGAGTTTTAACTGAATAAAAAACGCCAAATAAAAATTTATATAAAATCTTTCTAATCGATTGTTATCGTTTAATGTATAGATAAAATTTGCTGCGAATGATTACATAGATCTTTTTAGCGATATTTTGGCTGCTTAAAGACCCTGAGAGAAAATTAACTATGTTGGCCAAGTACTGTTAATTTACTTATAAAATTAACCAGTTCTGGCCAACTTATGGTTACTTTTCTACCAGCAGATAGGTAATCATTTAAAACGTTTTTTAATTTTTTTTTATTTTTATATGGAAATTTGGAAAAAGTAACAATATGAGATCCACTGTAAGTACAATTTTGATTACAAATAAAAAATTTTGTACTTACGATAATACCTTATATAATATAACTATCCAAATTTTTCTTATTACGTTTACCTTTTACTTGTGTTTTTATATGCCGCTATAAACAAATAAAAAATCACTGCTCCAAATTTCCATCCCCTAAATCATAAAAATAATAATTACCCAGCGAAACTAAATTGTCATCCCACTCAAAACAGTTTCACAATTTTCCTTCATCAAAAAAAAAAAACCAGAAACACTAATCCCTGCAAATTAGAATCCTCCCTCGAATTGGAGCTACTCAATTCGAGCGAGCGACAATTTCAAGATATTCTATTCGCGGCGCGTAATCGAATTCGCAGCGGACGATTGCGGCGGCCGGAGGAAAAGGGGCAAAAAGTGCGGATGTCCGGTGTTAAAGAGAGCCCGGAGCGCGCGAGGGGGAGCGAAGCTCGGAAAAAAAAGTCGCGGGGATTCGCGCGCCCAATGGAATATCCAGCGCGGAATGGACGCTCAAATTGGCTGCCAGTATTGCCTTTTCGTACAGATGTGTCCCGTCGTTCCGCCCAGCCGATGTATACACGCGTCGCTGTTGGCGGCTATTGGGAAGTCGAAAAATACGGTGTGCTTTTTTCAAGGCGTGACTACTTGATTTTAACATTTTTGTTGTTGTTTCTTTTCGGAAAGTGCACACAAAATTGGTTGGCTTTTCCTTTGTTTAATTTGTGTAGTTTACTTAATTATATACACAGATTTTAAACAAATACTTTTTTGTGTATCTTTTAATCGTGAATAGAAGCGCATGTAATTTCTATGTTTTTCCTCGCGATAATACGAAAAATATCAATTTACATAATTTATGTAGATTTACACAAAATTTTTAATAAGATTTAATTGGATCCTGGTAGAAAATTCACCATAAATTGACCATAACTGGTCAATAAAGAAGGCGATCGACCATAAATTGACCAGTTTATGATTAATTTTCTACCAAGGGATTTTAAAATAATTTAATCGTATATACATACAATCCTTCAACTTTTACTCAATATTGGTACAGCATATTGTTATAAGATATATAAATAAGATTCGTCACAATGGTTGATATTGCAGTATTAGGAATCTTGACTAACTTTACTTTTTAGATTGTTTTCTAACGTTTGATTTTCCTCATTTGACCTGTACCCGACCAACACGTGTTGCAATTAGGTTACATTGATCAATATTGCTCTTGATATATCATCTAAGCGGAATTTCCCAATATGGTCAATGCATTACTTATTATTAGTAATTATATTTCATATTTTCAAGGAAGACTTAATTTTGAAAAATTCTACATTTTTTAAATTCAAATAAATACCTATACATAGTACACCAAATATATCATTTTGCACTTGTTTTCGAATTAGGATGAAATTTATTAATGTTGAATATGAAAATAAAAAAAAACTTGAAGCTTAGGAAGAAGAGCACATCTCAAACAAAAGTAGTACATGAAAAGTGTCCTTCCTAAAAACACTTCAAACACTTCAATCATGAAATTTTCAGCAGCCCTATATATTATTTTCGATTAAACGCGACAAACAATCCCTCAACGAAATGCATATTTATGAAGGTCACCAGCACTTGTCATCTTTCAAAAGCAATCAAAATAACGCGCGCTCTAATGGAAATTTTCCTTTTCGCCTAATCGCTTCATAAACCCTGTCCCACGGCCACTCGTTCGAGTCGCCCCCATCCACGACCAGGAGACGAGATTCGAAAAAAAAGAAGATCACCAGCAAATCCGGTGCTTCGCGGACCGAAAGTAAGACATCATCGGAAGCTCAAATTACAAAGTATAACCGAGCGGACTCGCTCGTGCGGCCGCGTAATCGGACAATTGGTCGCCTACCTAGATTTAGATTTATGTACTTTTTAATAAAAAAATTGCCGTGCCACCGTGGAAAGCGAAAGGTGAGATAGAGACAGATAGATAGATACGTGCATAGAGATAGAGGGAGAGAGAGGCTTTGTTCGCGCGCGTAATCTCCGCGAGTGCGCGAGCGAGAGGGAGAGATAAGAGCCTCACGGACGGTAGGCGCCTTGAACTGGGTCAATCAATATGATGGACCCTTTTCCGCACCGCCTCGGACATGTACACACGAGCGCAAATTCCCTTACACGTCTCTCTCTCTCTCTCTCTCTCTCTCTCTCTCTTTCTCTCTCTCTCTCTTTCTTTCTCTTTCTGTCTCTTTCTTTCTCTTTCTGTCTCTCTCTCACTTTCTTTCTCTTTATATCTTACTCTGAAACAGCAATATCTTCGAAATTGCTCGAAATTAACAACGCCCTCTATCTCCTTTTTATCTGCCTTTCGCCACCTCGCTCTGACCCCCTCCTGGGACACGTGCGCGAGCAATTAGTCGTGATTTTTTTTTTCGGGGGTAGACACGCCGAGGGTCGCTCCGGTGTGTACCCTAGCCAGCCCACAATCGAATTCTTTTTTATCATCGACAAGCCGGATCTAATATTCGACGGACAGCTGATGGGGGGGGAGGGTTTGGCAAAGGTCGACCGGTGTTTTCCTTTGGTTTATTAAGTTTCGAGCGGGGACGTGGCGGAATTAATGGCGAATTCGATCGATCGACCGCGAACTTCATTCGACCGAGCTTTTTTCGGCAGTTTATCGAATGACGAATTTGATAGACAAGCTGCACTCTTTTGTGTGTTCGGCAGTTTTTAAATGAAAGGTCCTAAATTGTATATATTGCCTCAAAAAAAAAAAAAAAAATTAGTAAGTTCAACTAAATATTTCTTTAAAGCTTTGCAAAGAAAATATTTCTTTGAATTACCTGAACACGTACCCTGTATGACGAATTATCTCATATAATGAATAAATATTGTGGGCTTCTAAACTAATCAAAAAGCTTTAGAAGAAAAATTAAATAACAATAATTCATCCTCCTTCATATTCATTGAATAAAATAATAAAAGCAAGTGGAATCGATCGAATACAAATTCGATTTATTTCCTACCCGCCTATATAAAAAATTCAAATGAACTCTCGAGCTCGAAAATCAGTCCAAACCGAAGACGTACAGGTACTACATCGAATATTCAAACATTTTCTAAAAATAGCACGTTTTGATTGCTCAATTTAAATTTCAGATTGACAGCAGATAGTGATACAATGAACAATGAGTTAATTAAGACATGGTTGCAAACAATTAATTGGTGACATTTGATTACAATAATTCATTCGATCATTTTTACAGTTTGGTGGCAAAGGTGGCTTATATATAAAACTGAAGCAGCAGATTCGTTAGTGAGAAAAGTTTAAAACACAGTCCACCTGGCAGTAATTAATGTACTACAGAGCTAATATTGTGTGCTGAACTACGGCCTGATCGCATTTTAATTTCAATGAGTATTTCACTTAATTTAAATAACTCGTACATTGAATGAATTTTTAATATCTTCTTCCTACTATTATTAATAAGATCTATTTACATATTACTTATAATTTGTAGTTATTTTTTATTTAAATAAAAATTTATAATGATTTAATATTGATTAAAACACTTTAACGTTTTTTATATGACTTTGATTGATTTTAATCAATAATAATTTTTTATTGGAATATAAATGTGAAAAAATTGTCTTCGCATTTATTCCAAAGTCACTTATTTAAAAGTAGTTAAATATCATTGCACGGAACGAATAACCCACGTTTTTTTTTAAAGAGTGGATAGGTTATTATATAAACAATATTACATCGGTTTTCGATTAGCATAGTCAATTTCAAAGGCTAACTTTTCCAATGTCGCTCCATCCTCATTGTGTCCCTTTGTACTGCCCCCCTCCTCCCCCTCTTCTAGCTTCTATTCTCAACTGTCTCGCTAAATTCCTCTTTATGGATTTTGAAGACTCTCATTTCCCTTCGTCAGTAACTTACCCACATTATCCCAGTATCGACTTTACTCTCGCACTGGGAGGTCGCGCGCCTCAAGCAATTTTTTCTTTTTTTTTTAATCGGTCTCCAATTTACCTCCGGACTCGAATAAACAGCAAAAAAAAAACGAACTAGTTGAAGTGAAACGAAGAAAAAAGTTGCAGATACCAGGTTTAACCTTCAGCCCCGGAATTCATCACCGCTCGATTAGAACGGACGAGCTATTTCCGGGGTGACATTTGCACTGGGCATTTTCCACGGGCTGAATTAACCCACACCTGGACGGCGATCCGATCCGCGTGTAACTCCGGAAGGGACCCAGCGAATTAAAGTCAAATGAGAAATCAATTTTTTTTTTTTACCGTCGTACTCCTTTTAGCTCGACGCGGACGGCTGTTTTATTGCGCGCGGCCCTCTTCAGCGGGGCACTTCGCTCCCCCTTCGAGGAGGGGGGAAAAGTGCGTCACGGAGCGTTTAATAAAGTACGTTTCAAATCGCTCTCCGCGCTCGGGAGCCTTAACAACCCCTTGATAATAATCATTTTTAATGCGGCGATTATTTATTTCGCGCGCCCGGGTGTATCGGCGATCCGCGGAACGACGGCTAATAAAACTTTGATGACGAGGATTATACGACCGAATTATGGTTTTTAATATCATCTTCTTTTTTTTTAGGTGACGGGGAACCCATTTGAAATTCATTTTCTGTGAGTGATTACTTTTTAATGATTTAATCATTAGCAGTGGCTGCATAGCTATAGAGGATATCACAATGAGGCATTAGAGACTTTTATGAGAGGAATTTTTCAATAATAGATATTTTTATATACTATTTTTTCTTGAAACAATTACACTTTGAGAAATTAGTACCACCTGTCGTGAAAATTGGAGTACAATACATTATTTATATTGATTCCAGCAGAATTATAAGTGACGTTGATGTATAGATATATAGTTATATGCATCATATAGTTTTATAAATAGTTATTTAAAGCAAACCAAAATAAAAAACCAAATATAACTCAAGTATTCTTTAATATATTTTTTTAAATATATTCTGTAATATATTTTTATTTATATATCTATAGTAGGATATCTAAAATATATATGTATGTTGCGGATTTAACGCTGACAAAACATCTTCAAAAAGGTTGCATTTACCCAGTCGACCAGAAAAGCATAATGCATCTTTTCACGTGATTCACAGTTTTTGCAGTTTAATTGTGAGCTGAATTGTATGCCTCAGTGATGGTAGGTATATAATAGAGTGAAAAAAGCTTATGCATTCAAATGGCACAAAAAATTGGATCGTTTGCTTTAAAAACTTCCTCATTTTCCAGGTAATACTGGCACCGATAAATCGCACAATGTCGCTAAAATAGAAAATGCATTTCTGACTTTTTTAGTACTATACCAAGATGAAAGCTCATTTTTATAGCCGGATATTAAATAAATTGATATACTGTAAAAAATGTCAAAAAAAGTAAAAAAATAAATCATAAATTTTTTTATTTAATTTAAAAAACTGTTTAATTTAAAATTTTAAGGACCTCTGATATATATTAAAATAAATAAGTTAGGAATTTTTAATATTTTTTATTATAGTGGGGGGAGCTTTAATTAAACGATGAATGTATCCTCTAAAAATGTATTACAAAATCCATAGCATTCTTTTTATCATTTTGATTCTCAAATGGCTTCCATAAATTTCAAATAAAACATTACAAAAAGAATAAGGAAATCGTATCACCCCTGATGACAAAACAAGCGCGGACATTACATTTCCCTTCATGAAAAAATAATAAAATCGATGTAGGTACACTTAAATGACGTAATTCAACGAAACTCAAGGCCTCAAGGTCCGATACTAAAACCACCCCACCTCAACTTCCTGCCCTTGAACTTCCTAAACTTCTGTACTACCTACCCAACACGAGTAAAGAAATCAAATCAAATTCAATCCCCATAATAAGTTATTACTACAAGATTAGGGAGCGAGACCAGTTGACTAGAGGGGTTACGAGCTTTCTGAGCTTTTAATCGCACAAACTTATCCACAATTAGAAGAAGGTAGAAACCGTAATAAAGTGTAAATAAAAAAACACTACCTTAAAAATTAAATTTAAATCCTGAATAAGAAATTTATAGCTCGAGCTTTTTAAGCTTTTAATCATATTCGTGCAAGCACCTCCACTATTGTGAACTCGACACGCTTTCTAAGCTTACGAATACCACGAAGCTCCATAATTCAACAAAAAAATTCATATCCATCAACAAAACCGCACGGCCAATAATAGTAAACTCGATTAAATTTAAATAATTATTGGTATAACACGAGCTTTCAAGCTACCCTCTGCAAGCTCTTCTGCAATAATTTAAAACAATTCAAATCTAAAAAAACCACCCGGCAAATTTAAAAGAAAATGAAATTTACATATTTTCAGATATGAGCTTTCGATCGTACCCACCGCAAGCTCTTCTATAATTATAACAAAATTCAGATCCATTAAAAAAAACGTACATCAGAACAAAAGTAAATAAGAAAAATGAAATTCACGTAATTACAGATTCGAGCTTTCGACCGTATTCCTTGCAAGCTCCTTTACAATTATAAAAAGCATACACCCGACACAAATAAAAAGAAAAATAACAAAATTTACTTAATTTCAGCTACGAGCTTTCAACTGTATCTCCCGCAAGCACCTCCACAACAAATATTATAAAAAAGCTCCCTCAATTCATCTCCATTAAAAAAAACCATTCACCCGCAAAATTTACATAACTACAACCACGAGCTTCCAACCATATTCCCCCCGCAAGCTCCACCAAACCGCAAATAAAAAAATTCACCATCTCCCTTATAAAACCGAAGCATCAGCTCGCGTCCATCGGCGCGCGCGCGCGCTGGCGCAACAAGGCAGTCCCCGTGTCAACTCCCTCTCTGCATAATTCAAGAATCCATCTCCAGCAGCTGCTCCCCACAGGCGCGCCCGCCCGGGGCTCCATATCGGAAGGGCGCGTGCACGCGTCGCCCGCCGGAGCGAGGGGGGGGAGCGTCGGCGCGGGGCGAGAATTAAAGCTCGGATGCGCGCGTCGCGCGCCTCGCAGTCGCTGCTCGAGCTCCGTACGGCGCGCCCGAGCTTTTCGCCCCCTCTGCTTTCGCGCGAGCCACACGGGCGCATATAGACACAAGAGCCGCGGAGGAAGAGGCGCGCGAGGCGTGCTTGCGCGGGTGAGAGGAACAGAGAGAAACAATGTCGTCGTCGTCGGGGTCGTCGTCGTCGGGCTCCGGCGATCAGCTGCGCTGCCTGCCGGTGCCGGAGGACCGGTACCTCGAGGCCCTGGAGCACCTGAAGCGGAACTTCTTCGCGGACGAGCCGCTGAACCGGGCGATCGGGCTGTGCGCCGGGAGCGAGTCGAGCGTCGAGCTCGAGCGCCACTGCCTCGCCACGCTCAAGCAACACATGTCCTGCATGATCGTCGACGAGAGCGGAAAGGTGATGGGGTTTTTTGTTTACGGAGTGATAACTTTTTTGTTTTTTTTTATTCTTTTTTTTTATAAAATAAAGAAGCTCTTTGTTCTTTACGGTGATGTTCGGTTGAGTTGAGAGGGGGTGGGTTTTGGGAGTAAGAGCTTGCGGAGCTTTTTGTTGAATTTCGTGATTCTTAAAGTGAGGTCAATATCTGTGCACTGAAAGAATTTTCCGGTAAAAATTACGATTTTCTATCCTGGAAATTTTTAATGGAAAATCATTGTTAATTTTCGGAGCTTGCACGATTGGAAAAGCTGAGCTAACTGTAATTTTTACGTGAAAATTCTTTCTTGTGTGGGTTTTAGATTTCGAGAGAATCTTAAAAAATGATTCTTTGTACAAAGAAAAACTTTAATTTCTGAGTAAATAAAGTTTTTGTAAATGCATATTTTTCCTAAATTTTAATTTAAATAAGCCGCACGTTTATTTTGCTATAAGGATTGAGCAAAAATCCAGGACCCGCGGGTTATGGTCCCTCTCTGTGAATGGACTGTCGATAAATTATTTAGCACTATTTTATTAGTTACATGGTTTATTTTAGTAATATACAATTAATATTAAATAGAAATCATAGTTAGGAAATGTTAAAGTTTGATTTTATTAATTATCATTTTTGTATATCTGAAGGGGATCGATAAAATCGATAAAAGATTTCGGAGCTTGAGCTTGCAGCGATTGATTGTAGTTTTGAATCTGATTATATCCAGGTAAAAATACATTCTCAGAAAATTTTACGGGTTGATTTACATTTTCTTTATGAGTTCGAGGTCGCCGGAAGCTGCTAGATGCTTTGAGGAGCTTGCAGGCCTTCATTCTAGTTTTGAATTTCGTGGCTGAATGGAATGACGGCGAATTGTATTGGATTGATTAGCTATCGGAATTTGATTAGCTACGTCTGGGGTGCCTAGTCTTAAACTACGTAATTAAACGTAGTTCAAGAAAATTTTGGTGATAGTTTTACTTTTTATTTTAAAAAACAATTTTTTCGTCGATGAAGCTAAAAATGCCTTGGGGATCTTGACGTGTGCCTTATTAAAAATTGATTTTTATAGATGTTATAAAAACGGCCAATTATTTTAAGCTTACCAAGAAAAGCTCATTCGAGTCTTCTTTGAAGATACTGAAGTAAATTATATATCTCGGGAAAGACAATTTTAATTCTTCGATATTAATAAAATCACTGTATCAGAAAATGTAATAACGCATAAAAAAAAGGTGAAAAATGTCACGAACAAGGAGGGACTCTGACGTTGGTCGATGGTAATCAGAGTGAAAAAGTGACTCTAACGTACTCGATGAACAAATTACTTACTGTTGACTATCAAAGTTTCCTGCCAGCATCAACAATAAATAATTTTCCCATCTAAATATACACCAGTCACTTATTTTCTTATAAAAAAAGAAAAACTAGCCCAGTGCGTTCGATTCCTTGACATATCACCTCTTCGCACCTCCCCGCGCGTGCCAGAATAATTTCCAAAAGTCACTATCATCCTGATTAATGTCACCCTCATTCCAGCGCCGCATTGGTCTTTCATCCCGGCTCCTGACCCCAACCTAGGGTCGAGCTTATGTTTCGAACATGAGTAGAATAATATCGCTGTTAATTAAAAAAAATATTTAAAAAAAAAGAAAAAAAAGTGAGAGAGAAAGAAACTGTTTTTATTCCGCTGAGCAGCTGACTGATGAGCGCTGCGACATGGGGGAATTTTTCTAGCGTGAACATATTGATCGTCGATTTAAAGTCTCACGTTGCAAGGATTGGAAAAAAGTGCGGTTATTTATAATCGCACTAAAATAAAGTCGGCGTTAAAAAAACTAGCGTTACAATTTGCTCGAGTAAGCTAACCAATTTTCTCGGGAAATCAACGCGGGACGAATCTGGAAAATTTGATATACTTTTTCATTCTGTCGTTGAAATATTCGAAGGGGAGGTAGGGAAAATCTGAATATTGAGATAAAACTGAGTGGTTTATTGTATTCCATTCTGTCTCGCCCCTGCGATAAGATCATTTCTTTGGACGGCGTGTAGCTAATTGAACGAGCCGTATCTCTTGTTAGAGTCATTATATATTATGTTACATTTACATGGCACAATTAAAAAATATTAAAAAACTTTAAATTCTTAAAAACACTGTAAAGATCATTTTTAATCCGTGGTAGAAAATTCACCATAAATTGACCATAACTGGTCAATAAAGAAGGCAATTGGCCATAAATTGACCAATTTATGATTATTTTTCTACCAGGGATGTCTTACTGAAATTTCAATAAGAAATCATTTTTCTTTGCTATTCTTCAAGTAATTAACATTATATTTTACTTTGTATTTTAATGATATTGTAAGAATAGACACACCGAGAGAATTTTGTCGTAAAAATGAGAAGCTCACGTAAAAATTACGCGAAAAAAAATAGTTGGAAGGTTTGCGCCGCTGTAAAATTTGACGATCTTAAAAGCTCCGTATTTTTTATTGGAAAGTTACTTAGCTTTTAATAAAAAAAAATTCCACTGTTGTGGTCAACTCAGTAAAAAATTGCATCACCTTGACGTTTGACGAGCGATTATCAAAGCAAACAAGGAAACGATGGTTCCTATTCTCTATAGGTGATTTAAAAATGTGTTCCGTCACTGTCCAATCTACTGCTATCACGACCAGTCAGTTCAAGATAATGTCAACTCGATAAATGGTGCAATAAGATCTATTTTTACGATTCGATCAAAACAATTCAATCTCGGTCAAAATTTTAATGCATATTTTATGTTAACACTTGAGCGAGTGATAGAGAGAAAGACAAGGGCTCTGATCACCTTGATGTGTATCTCGCTGCACATTATATTGTCCCGCTGATACACGAAAGGGTTACTCTCGATATTGCAAAGTCTCACCTAAAATTAAATATATAAGCAACCATTTGGAATGACTCTAGTGTTCACTGAGATAAAAGGATAAACATCTGCTTATCTCAGGTCGTTTTAGTTCAATCGTATACGATTGTGTATATATATCTCTGTAGGTCGACTTCGCCTGAATTGCAACTGCACAGCGCACGGAACCACTTTTTATTTTTAGTTTAGCAAAAGTTATAGCCTCGCAGAAAATTCATTTAAGAATCTGGACGAAGTAGAATAATGATATTGCCCGAAGCGATGAGGTACAGAATCACATTGAGCGATTTATCGAGTTAGCATTATCTTCAACCGGTGGGGTCGAGATAGCATTGAGTTGAATGGCATGAAATAATGATGTTTTTAAACGACCACTGAATTAAAATCGTATCGCACCGAATTTTGAAATAACTCGATTTACTGCATTGGAACTCCGATAAGTTTTTTTTATATTAATCGCATTATAAGATAAACCCTTATTGAAATTTGAGTAAAACTTCAAAAACGTCTTTAGTTAAAATGTTTGACATATTTATATGGATGTTTCTAAATGCAATGTAAGTAATTAGTTTGCGAAAAGTAAAACTAAAGTGTTAAAATTGCACGTTATCTAAATTTTATATAATTATGTCCTTGGCTTTATCATTATTCCGTCAAGCAAACAGGTGAAAATATAGGTCTACAAAAAAATTCTGTTAGTTTTAGAAAAATATTTAATATTTAATCAAAATTTCGTATAGCTTTAAACTGTAATTAATAAAATTCATAAGAAGGAGCTTTCTCTCTCAGCTTTTATTTTATATAAACAATTTCTAAAATGCATAATCGGTTTCGCTCTTCCACCGCTCTAATTATAAATGTATTATTTATCTCTTTGAGGGTATCATCATAAAACTTTCACATTTACATTTCAAAACGTAAATTAAAATACATTGATATTCATATTATTCATTGCAATATTAAATAACAGCGTTATACTCGTCCACACATTATTAAGTATGACCAATATCTTAAGTTTTTAATAAATTAAAACACAAATAAACGTTCAAATTATCATTGCCTACAATACTTAGAAAAAACAAGTTACTCTAAAGAAAACACTGAAAAAATAAGTAGTTACAACTAAATATTAATGTCAACTAATCACTGAGAGAAATTTTTTATTAAAATTTACAATTGGTCTAGTAAAAATAACTATATTTTATGGGAAAGTGGTCACAGACTGACATACTTTACAGTAAAATTTACTATATTATATATGAAAATTTACAACATTTATGACAAATTTGATTATAAAGTATGATAGCTTTCTTCGTAATGTCAGTCTGTGATCACTTATCAAACAGTATAGTAATTTTTAAAACATTTTTTTAAACTAATAACATATTTAGTACCTTAAAAAAAAAACATTTAAAAATTATTTTATTATCCACTCCTCAAAAAAGAAACATCTATCACAAACTCCTCATTTTTTCCCCTTTCAATAAATGCCCGCCACATCCACTAAAAGACAGACATTACAGTCCGTTAAACTTTCAACCCTCGACTACCCAGTAGTAAACACAGTAGTTTATCGCCCCTCGCGAAGTGCGCGAAATGAGCCCTCCCAGAAACTGCCACTTGCACTCGGGGCCATAATAACCCCCCTCGCGCCAGCGAATGCCTGCGCGCACGCAATAAACGCCGTTCCGTTGGGCGCGTTTCAGATCGCCGGGGCGGCGCTGAACGGGATAGTCAAGCGGGGCGAGCGGGAGGAGTGCGAGCGCCGGCTGGCCGAGCTCGAGGACGAGAAGCTGAAGAAGATCTTCGGCCTGCTGTACAAGCTGAACGAGCGGGTCGACCTCTTCGCCAAGTACGCCGTGGACGAGCTCTTCGAGTGCCGCATACTCAGCGTGGACGAGGCCTTCCGCGGGCGCGGCCTCGCTAATGTACTCGTCGAGAACAGCATCGAGACTGCCAGGAACGCCGGGTTCAAGGTATGAATATTTTTTTTTCGATACGATTGATGTTGATGTTGATGTTGATGTTGATGTTGATGTTGATGTTGATGTTGATGTTGATGATAATGTTGATGTTGCGATGGAGAATGGATGATGGATATACTGATCGTGGGTGGTATGTCTCTGGCATGGGGTTTCATCTCTTTTTGGTGCGATGTTGATGTTACTGGTGGTTTCTATCGTTTACCGTCTAAGACTGCCCATATTTTAGTCATTAACTGGCCAGTTACTCCTTAAATACTGGTTTCACCCTATAGAAACAGGAATTATACAATCATAAAATTACAGTCAAAAATACATTCAGTGAAAAACTATTAAATATTAATGAAATGTCACTAACATTAAGGATGACCCAATAATTCGCTATTAGTGGAGCTTTTTTGTATTTTTTTTTTTTTACTTAAATAAGATGCATCTATTCAATGAGGCCATCAATATTCAGTGCGGAATAAAGTTAGATAAAAAAACTGCAAACTCATACTCTATTACGAATCTCATCCTCCAATCTCTCAATCGATCATCCTGACGCCTGCCTTACTGATATCTCTGTTTCAGCATGCTTCCCTAATATGCATGGAACCCGGCTGATGTTCTCGTGTGTTTAGCTAGCACATCATTGTGTACGCATCTCGCGACCAAATCTAAAATAAGAAAATTATCAAAATAAATCGGTACGTCTGCACTACAGACTGCGCTCCCGCCTGAAAATGTCATAATATGAAATTTCATTTGCAATCACATGGGATCTCACTTGAAAAAAAATTACAATAAAGAAAAAGTAACTTCAAAATGTTTTTAAGTTTAGCTGCTCTTTTTTAAAAATGTCAGACAGGTGGGTAAGTAACACCTTACAAGGAGAGAACATTTTGATAATAATTACCATTTTATTACAGTAATCTTGGGTTCAAGTAATCTGGTATATAAATTATCACACTGCATTGTAAAAATTAATTACTCAGAAAATTCACCGTAAAAATTACGGGAAAAAACGTAATCGTGGGACGGTTTGCCATCTCGGAAATTTTTATGGGATAATTACGTATAATTTACGCGAAGCTTGCAGGATACAAAAAGCTCCGTAATTTTTACGGGAAAATCATGTAAATTTTACGCGGAGCTTGCAGGATACAAAAAACTCCGTAAATTTTACAGGCAAAGCTCCGTAATTTTTACGAGAAAAGCTTCGTAATTTTTACAGGAACATCACCGTAATTTTTGCGGAGCTTTTCGAATCCTGCAAGCTCCACGTAAAATTTACAATGATTTTCCCGTAAAAATGTCCGAAGTCGCAAACCGTCCCACGATTACACATCAGATTTATTATGAAATCTCATTTAGGATACATTTAAAGCGAGATCTCATATCATTTTCACACGGGCGCGCAATCGAAGCCTCAATACTAAACAAAACAAACAAAAAACAAAAAGAAAAGCCAATCTCGTCTTTCCGCAGGTAATCAAGGCCGACGCGACGGGCATGTTCTCGCAGCGGGTCTTCCTGAAGCACGACTTCGAGGTGGTCACGGAGATCCCGTACTCGGAGGCGCCGGAGAACCTGAGGCCCGGGCCGCCCCACCAGGCGCTCAAGCTCCTGGTCAAGGTGCTGGAGTGAGGCGCGCCCTCGCCCCGCTCAAACTCCAAATTGCGACTGGTCGCAATTTAAATGTCAATGTCGAGGACTGGCCGGCGGGGGAGTTCGGTAAAAAATTTCGCGGACGGCGCTGCATTGCCTCCGTTGGTAAAACAGTATTTTCAGTAACAGGGGTACGGCTGCGGTCAGGCACACTTGATCATTTTTATTCCTGCGGACAGATTTTTTGTTCTTTTAAATCGATGACTAATTTACGCTTACGACGAGGATAAGGATTTAATCTGAAATAAAGAAAATTAGTGTGGGTAAAACAGTATTTTCAGTAACAAGGGTACGGCTGCGGTCAGGCACACTTGATCATTTTTGTTCCTTCTTCTTCGCTGCGGACAGATTTTTTGTTCTTTTAAATCGATGACTAATTTGCGCTTACGACGAGGATAAGGATTTAATCTGAAATAAAGAAAATTAGTGTGGGTTTAAGCGAGTATGTAACAAATGATGTGAAATATTTTAAAATGAACGATTTTCTGTGAGATCAGATTTTTAGTTAAAATTGTTCACGTTCAAAAGAAGATTTAATTGGGTGTTTTACGTGATTCATTTTTTAATTGATAATTAATGCTTTATCAATCTATTTTCGCTAAATTTTAGAAAATTCGTGTCTAAGGAAATGCATGAGCAACTATTAATTAAATAACTAAATGTACACGCGTTCTTTCGGGGAAATAAAAAACAATACATTTTCTAAACTGCAAACAGTTGTAGAATATTGAGAAATTAGTGTCCTAATCGTCGTTAAACGTAAGGCAATGTCAGCTCTCTAATAATTAATCAACAAGTGGGAAACTGTTACTATGTATCAAATGCATATGGGTGTTTAAAAAAAAAGAGCTGAATTGTCTAAAGTAGGTATCAACAAAATCTGTACGAGAAAAACAATTATCTAAAGGAATTAAGCACAAAATTTTTCTTACCTCGATCCTTTTTTTTCTCTCGTCAATTGAGAAACTTTTTATATGCACAGTGTATTCAAGAGATGCATTTTTAAGAAATTTTAAGGTGAAAAACATATCACCTTTGTTAACGATTTTTTGTTTCTAACAAATCACCTGTAAAATGTTGATATGAGTTTTCACGATGAAGAAAAGAGAGAAAGAACAATCAATTTCGTTTGTACAACTTTTACAAAGTATATAAATATAAAAAGCTAATGTTAAGGTTGTTGAAAAAAAAAATGTTAACCTTCATGTTCGAATTTACTTGTGATACATAGAGTTCAGTGGAAACAGTAGAAAAAAAGAGGACGTTTGACAAAGGTTTCTTTTTTGCGTTCTACTCTCAAAAGCTCAAAGCTCAAAGCGGGAAAATTTCACAAAAAAAATGGAAATCCAGCTCGAGATTTTCAAAAAGTACACGTCAAATATTGCACCGAGACAAAAATAGTAAGTGTACATCGCAACGTCCTCGAAGTGTCTGGCGAAAGGAGTGAAAAATGAAAGCTCAAATAAATAAATAAAAAAAAAAGTAAGAAAATAATGTACCTTTCTCTTCTCATCAACGAATTCAAAGTGTCATTGCCACGTGCGTCGAATTGTACTTGCAAAATAAACGCTAAAAATTGTAAAACTAATGTAATGTCCCTTCGAAAAAAGAAAAAAATTTAACGGATAATGTGATGTGTACATTTGCAAACCCATAACATTAAATGAACGGATCCACGAAGGCAATGTATAATGACCGGATATTTTTGTTGACGTTGCATATATTGTAAAGAAAGTATTAGATACCTCATGTTATTTTATAAGGATGTCCGTTAAATAAATATTCAAGTTTACTACATCGTCGTCTCATTTCATGACAGAAATCCATTAGGGATGACAGAAATTTACTTTAGAGATAATAGAAGCTCTACCTTTTTTAATTTTGCCTTTATAATTTAAGTAAATTATAATCATTTGAGAAAACACAAACAAATTAAAAATGAAATAACAAAAAAAATTAGAAGTTTCTACCTCTATCTTAAAAAATTATAAATGTATGTACTAAATTAACTTCCTAAATTTTATTTAGAATAACTGAACTTGGTATTCATTTTTATAATACAAATGAATTAAAATAATTAAAATGACAGGGTTTTTTTATAAATGTAAGTATTCAGTATAGAGTTTTGTCTAAGTTTTTTTTAATTAGTATGCAATATAAATGCAAGTGTAACAGATTATCTTTTATTAATGCAGTAGACAATTATTATTAAAAGTCACAGCTTATATTAATCTTATGGTACAAAACATATGTTGTATCTAAATCTGTACAAAAACTTCAATTACCATATTAGAATATGAAGTACACTTTTATGCTGAGTGAAGATAGGGCATAATTGCTAATGATCGACTGGTGTATCGTATATAATTTACAAATAAAATTTGACAATCACTAGTCCTACAACAGAACTATAGAATCTAGAGTTATATCTTAGACTCTAGAATTAGTATTTGTAAATAAAATGTTTTAAATTATATATATATAAATATATATCCCCATGTAACTAATAAAGTACTTGAAATTTATTAGATAAGGAGTGACAGCACAGACAGTCTAGAAATTGACCTGCTGTCGGAAGTGTGTTTGCAATTTGTTTGCTTTAATGCCCAGTTTAGTGGAGTATTTCTGTTGTATCCTTTGCATATACTTGATGTCTACTGCCTTCTTTTTGGCACATTCTTTCTGAGTTTCAGTCCAGCCTAATGCCCGATACATACTTAAGACTTTCCTGAGTTTCTCACTCTTAGGTACTGCTATTGCTCTACTAGGATTCAAACTCTGTTTGTAATAGCGCATTAGAGACCTGTGACCTATTACCGTACCAGATGGCAAGACAAGTTGAAAGTCGCTATCGTCTAACTCTGGAATTTCTACCTCTGCATTAGGATCAGAAGTTTCGTGGTCTGGATAACTGGAAGAGTAGTCGTAATATTCTGCATATTCAGCCAATGCCTCACCCTCATGCAGCATTTTACAATGACCCTTGTCCAACATGTGAGTTCTGGCAGCATCCGCACTTCTAAAGGCTTTACCTAATGATAAAATCGATTAATATTTATGTACATCATAATCTAAATTTTAATTTATAAATTAAAAATATCAAATACATCAAAGTCTTACCCTTATCATTACACCATATGCACATGTAACCAGCAAAAACTTTCTCTCCTAAGTAAACAAGCAGACCCTTAATATCTACGCAGAACTCTGGATCAGGAATGAAGAAGGAATGGGCTGTTGTCATATGCTTTAAGTTGCGTACCCAACTCCTACTGTGGTGGTTACAGAATAAACAGTCATTGTTAGCGACTGGATTTTCTGTATCTTCTAACCACTCGTCTGAATCTACCGATTCAACATCAGAATCCACTTCCATTTCATCCTTAGCTTCCTCTGCATTTTCTTCATTATTTTTAAACCTTTTCGCTGATTCTGAACCACCGTGTTCTTCATTACTTTGTTTCATTGGTTCATCCGTGTCTAAGGAAAGTTCGCTGTTCGATGTGCTATTAGATCTAATAGAATTTTCCTTATGCTTCTTCGACAAAACATGATTGTCATACTGATTTTTAGTACTAAAATTCTTTTTACAAATTTTGCAAACCAAATTTTGATCATGATTCATCATTTCATCTGCTTTACTACGTTGGGCTATTACTTTCTTCTGAAAATCTTCCACTGTGACAGGTGGCAACTCGGCTACTTTTCTTTTCAAGTTGTAACGATGCCAATCCGATTTGTAATGCTGCCTTTGAACTTCCAGATCTCGGAAAGCAACCCGACATGTTATACATGTGTAAGTGGACATTTTTGATTAATTATTTAAGCACAACCTTGGAGTCAACAATTTAGAGTGTGCAGCTGCTTTATACAATGCAGACTTAACCTGCAAAAAAAATACAACCTTATACTCGATGTATTCAATATGTTTTTAAGTATGTCACAAAAATACATTTTCTTAACATAAATATCACTTCTACTTTCCACTTTTAACTTTTTAACGAAAAGACGCACACTCGTAGGTTACAAAAATCTGACTGTTTATACCGCAGTACACATACCACGTCGTAAAAGTAAAAGAAAAGTAACTAAAAAGTTTATTCTTAAAGTGTAATACTTAAAACGCGAGTGGGAAAAAATTAAAGAATTGACTCCTCGCGAGTCGCAGTTTAAACAACAAAGCCAATACTCACCGATGCTCCGAAATCTCATAAACACTCGATGCAGTCACACATGCCGCCGAAATCCGAAAGTGAAATTGATGCATGCAAATGTCATCACGTGTAGAATATTCAAAGTAATTTTTGTCCTCCAAAACTCAAGCCCGCGGCAGCCTCCGAAAATTTGGAGGTTGGGAAGCACCAAGACCAAGCACCGAAGAGCAGCAGTGCCTACACTGGCGTAGCGCCTGCTCCGGTCTTCCAGGGGTTTTTGAGGACACTCAACCGTGCACCTGTGAAGCGAAAAATTGCGACAATAAATGCAACTCACTGCATGCTCCTCGAAAATTATTTTAAAGTTTAAAGATATACGTATATGTATTCTTGTGATACACGTTGTTTACAACTGCAAAATAAATTGATTGCGTGTAATCAATGCGCCTTTCCGGTAAAGGTAATTTAGTTAACAATATCTTGTCGATGAATGCGTCATGGATTCAGTCATTGGCAAAAATAGTAAGAAAAATAATTGATACGAATTACTAAAATAACAGAACTACTTAAGAAATAAAATTCATACAGCAACAATTCCAATAATTTTTTGCAACAATTATTAATTAATTGATTATCTGTATTACTTTTATATTTCATTCATCAAGAACATTTTACAATTTATATACGTGAATTAATTTTATATTTTGAGCCATTTCGCTATTATAACTCACTATAGAGCTTAGTCGAGAGCTTAGTGGGACATGTGGTTATAATTTAATCATACCTGTCAGTATATAAAGCCCCATAGGTAGTATTATGAATGAACTATAGCTGCTGTGGCTTCTGCGGTAAAATTATTTCACATCATTATTTCTTCTTCTCGTCTACTGTCCTTACATCTATGAATAAACAATATTAATTTTAATATATTTTTACGTGCAAAAAATTCACCTACAAATTTATTGCAAACATAAATAATAAATTTAATCAACTTTTTCACTTTTAGAGGCATATTTGATAAAATTAATACTTTTACTATTAAATTACTAACATAAGATTGATAATTTTATCATAGTTAATTATAAAATTTGATGTAAAAATGCTCACTTACTCGAAGTTTATCAACTTTTTCGACTTCAGAAAGAATTCGTACTTCGCGGTTCAAAATCGTTCTCGAAGGCTCGATGTCTAACGATCGTGAAAATAGCCGCGTCACTCCCCACTCCGTATCGCGGCCCGAGCCATCGCACATCGCGCCGATCGGATATTCCCGAGCTGCGACGCGAGTCTGCGCCTCAGTAGTTCGCGGATCGTTCGATTCGAGAGGTACACAAGAAGAGCAACAGTTAGAGAAAGACGAGAAAAACAACCAACGGAGCGGCAAGAGGGATACCGAGCACTGCGTGCAGCTTCGCCGTTTTCACCGTTTAATTTTCCTTTTGTTTCCGCATCGCGGTGGTGCGCGCGACGCAGCCGTCCCCAAGGGCGAGGAAGCCGCGAGTCTTCTCGTCTCTCCCCCTTTTCCCTTCCCCTCCGCCAGAAGGAGGCTCGACCAGCTTCGGAATAACACATCAGGTACTTATCTTATACAAGCATATGTAAGTCTTTATGTATGTTTCACGCTCGTATCTCCTTTGCGGTTTTACTTGTTAGTATATATATCATGTGTATAGGTATGTGTGATTTAGCGCGGGTGGGGGTCTGACGGAAGTCTTTGCAAAAAATGTGTCGGAATGTCGGAAAAGAAAAAAAAGAAGTCATCCCCTCTCACAGAGTGCGACTTTTATTTTCCACTTTAGCTACACAACCACACAGGTATACTAACTAGAGTCTCGTTTAAATGAAGTATGTACACACGCATGACGCAAAGGACGGCGGTTGACGATAAGCTTACAGTTATACTAATAAACATTTGTGTCGTGTATCAACGTGATAAATTTTGTATTCATTCGTGGTACCGACTGAGTAACCTAAAAATTTATATACTTTTTAAAACTAATTTACTTTCACACTTATTGACACTGTACATTCAAAATTTTTTAATTTCTTTTCAAAACTTTCAATTTAACAGTTTAACAAAATACACGATTATTCTACTCTTTTTTTTTATAGGGAAAAACATTCTACACAGTAGCAGTGCCGTTGGCTGGTATCTGCTGGTATATAATAGCAATAGTCGCTTCCGTAGATAAGCGATGGCGGCTACTACACCGGTGTAGTGCGGGAAGGGCCTGATATTTTTTTTCTCGCGGTCGGCTACGCTCGCACTTATACGCGGATATATAGTGGCCTGACCAGTGCAGCTCCGTTTCCACTCGCGTGCGTGCAACGCAACACGTCTTATCTCGCTGCTATAGGTGCACGCGATCGGAGGTGCACTTCACCAGTTTCTTCGTAATAAAATTGCAATTTTTTTTTTTCTTTTCAACCCGCTTTAGCACATCGACTCGAGGGTTATCGCATAAAGGTATAATTTCGTACGTGTGCGGAACCTAACCTCAAAAGAGGGAGGCACTACACCAGATGCCTGCTGCTAGCAAGGAGCGGACGCTCCTTTTGGGCGAAAAATAAAACCCGGACTTCCTGTTCGCAGAGCTGCCACGCGGAGGTGCGCGAGGCGAGCAGCATCGGTAGCGGCCGTCCCCTTCGTTGAGCAGCTGTAAAGCCGAGGCAGCGTGCGCGAGGATCGCGTGGCGATCCATCTGTTGTGGAGGCGAGTGTCTACAGGCGAGGGCCACGTCGGGTTTTCACGCCAGCAAGCGGCCGTCCAGCAGGGCGCTACCATTTTATATGACTTTTCTCCGACAACGAGGTACATACCCTGGCACTGTCTATATTCACTCACTATGTTTGTTATTTGTTTCGTCACTGGGGATAAGCGTGAGACTGTGGTGCAGGCTGTTCGCTCAGCCAGCTACTGCTGTTCGATGAGAGTATCGTGCAGCTGGATGTGGTGATTAGGGCAATTACGTAATTAGTTGTACTCAACGAGGTACATGGGGTTTGCATCCGCCACTGGTAAATTGAATTCATTTAGGTGAACTGCCATAGTTGAATGTAAGTGTGATTGGGGCACAGTCGAAGAATAGCTTGCATTGACTCATTTAGTTAGTCAACTACATTCACTTATTTTTTCTTATTTCAAAATTAAAAATTCTACAAACTACTAATTTATGTATGTACTTATAAACTATATAACTTATTACATAGTTTAATACTTTAAAGATCTCATAGCTAAATAATCACTTATGGTATTGCAACATTTTAGTTTAATACTTGTAAGTAAAATAAAAAATTGAATTGATAATAAGCAGAAATGGTATTTTTTATCATATAAACAAGTATTTATTTAAATAAGTAGTTAAAATACTTTGTAATTTTATTGCAGAATTCGTTTGAACTCTCACTCTGTGCCAATGACCACATGAAACATTTGGTTTCAAATGTCTTACACTACTTCCTAGTGAGAAACTAATTTTAGAGCAGACAACCATTTTAGACCTATGCGAAGAACATGTATATACATCAGGACTTTCTTTACAGATATAGATTTAACTTTACGAATTTTTTGCGAATTGTGTTATTTTTGCACAGATAATATTTAGCAGATCTTTTAACTCAAAGTTTAATTCCGCTCAAAAGGTACAATAAAAACAAATTAAATATATCTAGATAAGTTTTATTTATATTGTTTCAGATAAAATTCTAAAAGAGCTACTTTTATCAAGCTCGGTATCTTAAAAAAAAACTTCACTGCTCAGATAGAAATTCTTAATTGCTTCCAATTACAGTGTAGGTAGATTAAGTTAATTTCACTTTTTGTGTAACTGCAAAACAAATGTCTTTATTTCTTGGGAAATTTCCACAGCCTAGTCATTTGAGTGCAGAAGATAAAATGATTAAAAATGTCAAGTGTAAGAAAGTGGACAAAATTATCGTAGTATCAAGTTGAAATATCATTTTGCAATTGAAACACAATAACACTTTTTTCATTTTATTTAAATATTTATTTTTACAATTTTATACATTTATTTTTTAATATTCGCAATGCGGCAGACAAACTTGAACTGTTTTTCCTGAAGTAAACTAAAATACAGCTAAAGCACTTTTGTTGCTGAATGAATTTCAACGCTTTAAGATAACAGATGATAGACAGTCATGAGATAATGAATGGAAATAGTATCTATACTCACTGCAGAATACCAGTCTTCGTAAACAAAAATGATCAGTACTCCTTAGATAGTGTATTTTACGTTTTTTTTGCAATTACTTTAATTTTCATTTTCTTTTTTTAAGAAAGCTTTGTGTAACTTATCAAAAATCATTAAAAAATCGTTATCTACATGCACATTTCACAATTATTTACATAAGCTCTAAGAAGCTAATTTATTCGTAATTTTTAATTATTAAAATACATGCAAAAAAAGCTGATAATCATTTAGTAAATCGCAACGTTACAAAACGTATTTTTTTATTATGTAAACAAAAGCCGTTCTCTTTATTTATCTTACTTATTAATAACATTTAACAGTACAGTAAATATTAATAGTAAAATAAGTTTACAGTTAATAAATAACTAGTCGATTTATTTCATTTTAACTAAAACTGACGATAATAAATTTAATTTAATGCGATCGATAAAATTGACTGAAACTGATTAGTCCCAATAATACATAAGCTCAAGATTTTTAAATTTCGAAAGGCTTAAAAAGAAGACGCGATGACGAAATCGCGTTTATGAAACTCTTGTTCTCGCCGTCCGTTTAGGCACTTTGTAAAGATCTCGCTCGGCCGACTGTCCGACGAAGTTATGAACACGCGCGTATACAGCGCACACCTTTCACTGCCTCCCTTCGACTGCGAAACTACACCGCCTTTCCGCCGTCGCGCTCGCGTTTTTATTTTATCCATCCCAGCGAGATGACTTTTGACCCTATAAAAGTTGACCGGGAGCTCGAGATAAGCTCGGGAAGTTGAGCGGAAAATTCAAAGTTTTTTAATCTCCTTATCACGAGTTTGAAGAAAACTTTATTGTGTATCGAAGCATACATTTAATGGTGTATATATACATACACTAAAGAAATACAAATTCATAATATACATGTATAGAATAATTAGTTAGTCTAAACTGACGTAAGTCGGGGGCATATTTGATGAAATTAATTATTATAATTTTTTTACGCTTTGAGTGTGTTCTTTAACTTACGTAACTTTAAAGCAATTTTTTCCACTTTATTTTCTATTTTATTTTAATAATTTTAGTATAAATTTTATCATATATTTTTTACTCCCTAAGAATACATATAAAAGATTCTCTATAAATCCGAAAGATGTAAAAAGGATTAGTCACTTGAATCGAGTAACTTTTGAATCGCATTTTCGCTCTTTCTTTGACTAAAATGCGTTTCAAAACACTTAAAAAAAAATAGACACCTTTGGACTTACTCGAAACAAATATAGTATTTCGTTCTTGTACAATCTCACCGCTGCGCGTGAAATATTATATATATTTACGCGTCTACCTCCAACAAATTCCGCGATTACAAAACTGTCAAATCAGGTCGATTTGGAAAATTTTCAATTCCGATCCTTTCGAAACGCCGCCTGCAACGACGCAAAAACACGGCCGCCGCGGTAATAATCCGCCGCTGTATAAGCTACGCCAGGCGGTAGTTCTCCTCTGCTTTACAATTATTATTACCAAGAGATTGCGACTCGCCGCGGAGGTTACTCCCGCGGAGACGCGCTAATCTAGACCCGTCGCGGCTGGAGCATAAAAAAAACGGGCAACTTCTTCGTCGAAATGTTTCGTGACTCCGCGACTGGTTGCGTTGAATCACGTACCGGTTGATGCATAAAGAAATTTGTATTTAAAAAAATTAGACAACAAAAAAAATCTTTATACAAATGAAATTTACGATATGGAGCCCATTGATATGTAAAAAGGTGTGTTTCTCATTTTGAATGAATCATTGAAAATGGAAAGCATAGGCTTATTAATAACGATGACAGCTGCCTTGTTTTAAGCTATAAATGAAAGGCTTTATCACCCGTTATATGACTTGTTATGAAAATGAGTTCTGAAAAAGTATAAGTAAGTAGCTACTTATTCGTAGTAGCCAAAAAATTGCTTGCTTGCTTAAAATTAAGTGCAAAATATAGCCTAATCTGAAAAACTTTCTAAACTCATGGCAACAATTTTCTTCAAATTAAAATTAAAATTGATGGATTCAAATCGATTTCAATAAATGGTTTCTTACTACTAAAAAAAGCGTTCCATTACAAGCATTTTTTAAAACAAGCTAGGCTAGTTCCTTCCTATAAAACAGAGTGCAATTATTATTGTTCCCTAGTTTACAATACAATCTATAAATTCACGTATCTTAACCCCTACTAATTTACTAATGAACCTCTTTATTTTTTTAGTGCACATTTTTTTGCTATGAAGTTATGAAAACACACCAGGAATGAAAAACTTGTCTACGAATTTTGAAAAACTGACAATCTTATAGCAACAATCGCTTCTACAATAGCAATTGTAACCATCGCAATAGTGGTAATTCTTCCTGCTTCATTTTTTCCAGTACATAGAGGAACGTTGCATCAGAGGTGGGTGTCGATCGGTAGGAAAAACGCCGAGCGGCGCGCGAGACTGTGCTTCGAAATTGGCGACTCGGGCACCGCAGGGCAATCAAAGACCGGGGGAAGGAGCGCCGCAGTTGCGCAATTGAAAATTTAAATTAGCGCGGCTCGCTGCTTTCTTTTACACATCCTACTTACTGCCCCAGCTATAGGCGTTCGATTATATATACACCGCAGGCGCACTTTACACGCCGCATACGCTTTGCCTAAATTTCGGGGTTATTGTACTGATCGATGCAGTTTTTCTATTTTTTTTTTCTTCTTTTTGTCGGCGATTTATCGCGCGAAAGAATTGCACGCAGTGCGACAGGTTGAAATTGTTGCGAAAAAAAAACTACGGTTTCGCTGGGCAGATTAAAATAAAGCTATCTGTACACGCGTGGCCGTGTTTACATAAATGCAGCGCGGGCATTTATGTAACCCGCGGTGACATATCAGTTAGACTACACTTTTAAGAGGCAGTCGTAAAAATACGAGTTGGCCGTATAAAAAATAAAAGCTTTTTTTCAATCAGTCGTTATTTTTCATTATTTTCTGTTATTTCTTTAAACATTTGTACGTCGTTTTATTAATTCGCTATAAAATAATAAATAAAATTCATAAAAACAATGTAAAATTAATACGAAGGAATGAAAAGCATACTTTGTACTACACAGTTGCAGATGCACCCGTCGATACATTGCAATTGAGAAAAAAAAAATAAAAAATCAGATTGGCGAATGATCGCTCAATTTAAAACGAATTACGCCAATTCGATCGCGGCAATCGGTGGCATATCTGCTTATATAGTTCCCCTCCGATTTTTTTTTACGACGCGTGCGTGACTGCAGCGGCCCGCGCTGCACCGTCCCTCTCTCTTTCCCGACTGCAACGCGGCTCTACGAAAATTGAAGCGGAGGCCAAGAATCACGCTCGCGGCACTCGCGGCATGCGGACGTCTCGCCGCGACGTACACATATAACTAACGGTGCACGCTCGCGAGTGTCCGGTGGCTAGCGTGCCTCTTTTCTTTTCGCGGCTATAGAGGATAGAAAAATTGGGCCTGGTAGGTAGGTCCCGGTTTAGGAGCGAATTGGTTGCATATAGGTAGTTGATAAAATTATTTTTTGTGCATTTTTCGCATAATGAATGGTCGATTTGAGAAATGAAATATGTATTCGAAAAATCATTTTATCGATGGAATAAAATAGACAATTTCTAGTAAAGTATAAGTAAGTGGGTGACGAATTCAATTAATATAGCGATATAACTAATTTATTGTAAAACAAAAATTCTTTATGATGAGTTAATCATTCTGTGTATCTAATCACTTTTAAATAATCAAATGTAGGTTGTAGAATTCACCAAAAAATAATACTTTTCGAAATGTTAATTTTGTAATTAAGTGACACTTCAAACCGAATTGATAATTTTTCCTGGTAGTCTTATCCAAGTTCTCCTTTTATTAACTACTTAATCTTTCAAAAGTGACTTAAAGCACCACTAACTTAATTCTCCATTCGAAATATCAATAAAAAAAAGCATACCATTACTCGTTGCACTCGAGAAAATCTCATCCCTTTTATCTCGATAAACAGAAATTGGCGGAAATTCGAAATTCAAGAGAGAAAAAAGAGGAATCTTAATGGAATCGCGTTAGCCAAATGGACGCGTCCCCCCGTCGACCTTGAACTCTGCGCGAAAATGCGCCAAGCTGCACGGTATGGTTGTGTGCAGTGCTGCGTCACACTTTAGCTCCAAAACCGGAAATCCCCGAGTTGATAGCTATGCAATTGCATACCTACTTTTCTTATCGCGACTTCCTCTGTTAGCCGAGGCGACAGCAGGCTTATATGATGTGTGTCCGGAATTCGTATCGTAATAATGAAAGGTAATAGCAGAAGTAATGACATAAGCTGTTTTTACATTTTCTTTTGGCGTCGAATGATGCGCGATTAGTCATCATTTTGCAGTAAAAAAAGGGAAATTTGCAATAGACGTGGGATATAATACAGTACAGATGATTACATAAAAAATTGAAGTTAATTTTATAGTATTTCTAAACTATGCAATATATTTTAGCGCAAAAATTTCCACATACACTTTTTTACGATAGTACGAAATATTTTGCCGAAAACACATTATTACACATCAGGGCTAATGGCGAATTGCTGTACATTTTTATGGAAAATCCATGTCACGCTTAAAAAAGTTCGATCGCAGGCGAATTCCGGTCGGATCGAGTTTTTTTTTATTACCCCCGTTAATCCGCGCGCGTCCGTCAGTAATTTTTCGCAGCTCCGTCGTTTAAAAATAAATCCCGCTTAATTGATTTATTGCACATTCAAAATATTTTCCGCGGCGCTCGGCGTAACGCGAGTATCTTGACGATGAAAAATGCTCGAATCAGAAAGTGACTTATTGCCGAGTACATTGGAATGGTGACCACTGGCGTCGTTTGCGCAGATCCGAATCTCGTTTAGTGCATTCGCGAACGCACACGTTTGTAACGTTGTAATTTTGTATCGATAATGCGATGTTGATTAACAATTATTCTGCAAAAAAAATGTATTTTGATTATTCACTTGTGCGTGCATTATTTACTTGGTTCAAAGTGTAATATGCGGTGGTATAATTAATATTTAAATTCTAGAATATTTTGTATAATGATGGAAATGTAATCTTCTTATCGAAACTTTTGTTAATTTGTATGTTCATACATCTGGAACATATGGTACATTTATAGTCGATATTTTCCTTTAAAGATATAATTAATCTGTATTAATTCAGTTCTTACCTTCTTCAACTATCAACATCTAAAGTTTCTCAACGCATCTTCTTTTACAAATCCGTGAAATGCAAATTCGATTTTGATGCTTCTACAATCCGATAAAAAAAAGTAAAAAATCGATGTTTAAAACGGTGTCGAGCCGATATGCCCGGAAACACGGATTCGCGGGGGAGGACAGTAGCCGTAAAAACCACCTGTTCGGAGGGCAGAATCGATGCGGCGCTAACTGCGCTCCCCGGCCTAATCTGCCAAATCATCGCAAGCATCCTATCTCAAAACGCACGCGCGCCGATGACCTTATCCCCCACCTGAGCTGCTGCGAAATGATTACTCGACGCGCGTGAATAATTCAGTGTGCAAATAGAAATCTCCAAACCGTTAAATAAAATACTTCCCGCGTTCCCAAATCAAATTCACCAAGTATTAAAAATCAAGGCTTCGACCCTCGACGATCAAATCGAGAACCCATCTCAACTCTCCCACCCTCGAAAAAGCGGAAAGTACCAAGCTGGCGATTCAGCGACCCCAAAAACTTGGCCGGAATTCGCGAATCGCTTACGCAACCGCGCCGGGCGGGGGGTGGAGCGGCGGGAGGAGTGGGAGGCGCGATGCGGCGCGGCGCGCGTCAGGTGTACGTTCGATCGCCGCCGCCTCCTCCGGCGGTGTGGGTGTCGGCGTGCGAGTTCTCGCATTGCGGGCTTCTCGCCTCTCTCGCTCCCCCCGGGTGTGTGCATCGCCGCCGTCTGCACTTTTCGATGACCCCCTTACCCCCTGCGCGCGCGGCTCTGCGGACTTGAACCGGTGCTCGCACTTGCTCCACTTCTCCCGGCGCTCGCTTTTGGATCGTTCGAGAGAATTTGCTAGCTTCTTTTACCTCTTTTTTTAGGATGCCTTTTTAGTTTCTTCGCGGGGGGAGCTTTTACTTTGCGGGGGGATGTTGCCCTTGGATTTTTATTTTATTTCGAATTGAAGTGGTGATTGTACTTGATCATTCTAGAGAGATCAAAGATGGAACATTGAGAAAGTACTTGATTCGAGAGAAAACTGAACCAGTCGAACTTCAGACCTACGACAATCAAGTTAAAATTAAACCGAAAATGTATCTCATCCTCTTCAAAGTCTTATAGACACAATTTATTCTGACAGAGTGATTTCTCACTAAAATAGTGATTTTTTGAATTATCTACTTTTTAAATTATCAAAGTTTTCTTCCTTTAAGTTATTTAGTTTGGAAAGAAGGAAGGTATCAAGGAAAAGAAATTATTTTATCGATGGGAGAATAAGTATCGCTAATTTAGTCTACGGAGGGGAATTGATATGTACACTGATTTCTTTTATATTTGTTTGTAATTCATTTTTCAAATTTGATTTCATTATTTGATGGGTAAGGTGAACAGGAATTTATTTTGAAATTAAAACAATCATACATTGACTATTAATGAGTCAGATGTAAAATACTATATAATATTAAAAATACGAGTTTGTAAAATGATATTAAAAATTAAAGAACGCAACAAAAGAGTAAATGAATGTTATTAAATTCGCCTTCGTTCTCGGCCTTTTAATCGAAATAATGAGGGACATCAGCGCGGAAACTTTTTTTCTGGAATAACAAAGCCTAACGAGGCAATTAATTTTACATTCATTTTTTTATTTCATTTAGGTAATATTTATCCTTTGAACAAAAAACAGAAAGATTGATTTGATTTTTTTATTATCAAATACGAACATCGTTGCTCTGTAAAAAAAAAATTAACCATAAATTTGCCAGAATATGAATTTTCTGGAAAATTTATGGTTATCTTTTTACGGCATTACTACAATAATATAGTTAGAACTAGAAATTAAATACTTAAATGTGAATAAGCGAAAATAATTCGATTATAAAATTTTAAACATCGACCATTTATCAAATAAGTGAACAAACATCTTACAGCGTGTAATAAGTAAATATTCAATTATTCGGACTTATTTACATCTCTTATGTAAAATGATAATCTGCAAGTTTTACTTATTCAGATAGACTTAAAATGCAGGAGTTTGAAAAAAACACTTTTTTCAGAAATAATTGATCCCCTCTAACTTTGAGTGTCTCACTTTTTACTCGACTCCAGTGCTTTTTCCCTCCCGATTTCCGAGAGCAGAGAAAGATTATGACCTCAAGCTACAAAATCATCGCAATCAAAACCCCAGCAAAAACCCAAGCCCCAGTCAAAGCTCCAACATCTGTACCCTCTTTAAAAAACAAAAAAAAAAAACATCCGCAACCCTTCCCTCCCGCGTCCCACCGGGGAATAATCAAGCCCGCAAAAAGCACCCCCCCTCAAAAACAAAAAAAAAATACAGCAACCCCCCTCCCGTCCTCTCCTCCGTCGCAGCGCGGCCCTCTCTGTCTTACCCGCGGCGCGTCGGCGACGTCCCCCGCGCGGATCAATAAGCCAGCGCCGCGCGACCCCCGCGTCTGCGCGAGCACAGGTGGCGAGGGTGGGAGCGAGCGAGAGAGAGAGAGAGAGAGAGGGGGTGCGAGCTGGCGGAGCGGAGTCCGGGAGTCGCTTACCCACCGGCGCGCGGAGAGCACACACAGTGAGGCCAGGCTCCTCTCCTCGCACTCGCTCCTCACTCGGACGGCGCAGTGGACACGTCGCGGGGCGGCTCAGGGGACCGGCTGGCCGACACGGGCCCGGGACGGCGAAGCACACGAGACCAGGCCGGGAGCGAACACCTCCGGAAATCACGACTTATGCGTCTACGCCGAGCAGGTAAAAGGTCTGGCGGGGGCGGGGGGTGGGGGGATCTCGAGAGGGGTGCAGCTCGCGGGAGGCTGCCGGACGACACGTGCGCACAAAGGGACACCTTCGTGGCTGCTTCGACGTGTGTGTGTGTGTCCGGCAGGACGGGATGGACGGCTTAACCTTACCCCGCGGGGGCGTATTATCTTATAAGTCGCGCGCTGCCGGGTGGAGCTGCTTTATTCAAGTGAAAGTTACGAATGCGATTCGTTCTCGCTTGGTTTATTTAGCGGGATTACCTCGCTTTGCTTGCCTTCTTTTTTTTTTTAAGATAAAACTTTTCAGCGGTGAATCATCGTGTGAGCAGAAGGGATACTGCTTAATCCCTTGTATAGGTTAGCCCTTTCAGACACAATGAAATGGACATGACATTTTTTTCGATCTTTTCCCCTCGAAAGTTGAATAATTGAAATCTTTTCGATATTTCAAAAATAAACTATGTAAAGTTGAATGGGTGAGATTTTACTTAAATGAGTGAATAGACATTCATTTGACGTGGAAAAAGTTAAGTGAAATCTCACTCATTCAACTTTACATAGTTTATTTTTGAATTATTGAAAAGTTCCTCAATATAAAAAGACTCTTATTATCTGGTGTTAATGATAAATTAAAATATAGATTTTAGTGGCGATTAGCAGATGAAAAAAATTTCTTTTTAAAGAAAAAGATAAACATATGGATGGGATTACAGTGAATTATTGAGAAAAATTAGAATTAACATAAAGAAAAGAAGACAAGTTTTCAAAATTAAGTAAAAAATGTCCAGTCATCACCTGGAATATTTATTCTAAATGTTCTCTAATTACAGAAAAAGTATTTAAGCCTGACAAGGTTAACCTCCTTGATCATCGCTGCTCCGTTCCAGCTTCGTCGTTAAAAAAGTTCCTGGAATGCTGTTCGTTTTATCGAATGGGGAGCATAATTGAGTTAGGCCGCGAAGTGCTAAAAGTGAAAAGTCGAAGGCAGCCTCGTTCGCTAAGACAGTGTTACCTTCCGTGAGGCGCTCCATACGGGATCCTCTGCAGTTCGATCGATCGGGTTATCGTTCGGAATCATCGAACTCGAAAGATGGATGGTGCACGTAGGAAGGAGAGGAGAATCGTTTTATCTACGTACGCGTTTATCAGCTGCCCTGGCTACACTAGCCCAGATTTATTAGGAACTTCGAAAAAAAATTTTGAATGTTCACGATTTGTTGCCAAATACTTTTCTTTTATTGTTTGGCAGATTCTAGCGACGACGAAGTTTGATCGCACTGGTCATGATATTTGCTGTAGTTATAGTTTTAGTTAGTTAATCATAGTAACCTTAACAGTGAAGTTACTTGGGAACAACTAATAATAAATGTAGCGTTTATTTATTTACGATGTTTTGTAAGCAGCTTCAGCTCTATTTAGAGGTCATACCTGCAACTGTCTATTCGTTGATCAGATTCTGGTCAGAATAATCGATGTACCGATTTCCATTTCACTCTATTACACAAAGTGAATTTAATTTTCAATTACTTATAAAAGTCGCTATACTCCAATCACAATGTAACTGATGTAACATTTTGTGTAAACTGATCGTACATTTTAAATTATTTAATTTTTTAGGAAACCTTTTTTTTAATTAAGATATTTAACTAAACAAGTATGATTTTCTAGTAAATTTTTGAATCGTCAATAATTACGTGTATCGCACCTGAAATGCAACATTATGTCTGGCATACAAAAGATAACTGTTTTTGAAGCCTTAACTTTCGCCTCTCGAGCGACATACTTCGCTGGATCAAAATATAAAACGCCAAACTCGAGTTACAATCGGGGGTCGCGTATTGCAAATAGTCTGCGATATCACCCGTCAAGTGTCAAATATAGATTTTCTTTCAAGTATTTACGAGCCGATCGATGCTATTTTTGCACCGTCGATTGCGCCTCGATTTTCCATCCGATTATTTACAACAAAACTGCTTAAATTTCAGCGTTTCGATTGAAGCTCGAATGCCCGCTCGGCGCGCGAGCTTTGCCGTTTCTCTTCGTTTTCCATCTCGCGTTTCAATTCGCTCGATCGACCTTGCCGCCGCTCTTTTCGCGGTGGAAACGGAACGATCGTTTCGCACGCACACCACCGGCAGCACTTTGGGATTTTTATCTGAATTTTCTTGATAAAATGCACGCCGCACTACGTAATCGCCGGGCGGAGTGTACTTTCGAAAGTATGCGAAACTTTTATACGGATTCTTTGTTTTTTTTTTATCTTAAAGTGTGCATTTTTCAACGGCGTGCTTTATATTCTTTGTCGGGGCGCGTTATCTTCTTAATGGGGAATTTATTTTTTAACTGCCAGTGTTGCGTTGAAAAAGTGGGTATTTAAACATCACCTGGAAAAGAAACGATATTTTAGCCGTAAACTGGTCAGATATACTATTTTAAAAATGGGTAGTTATTGATTTCATATAATCTAAAAAAAGTCGATTAAAATTCGAATTTTCTGAGACACTGAGAAAAAATTCTAATAAAAATTACAATATTGTACAGAAAAGAGGCCACAGACAAATTTACAATAGTGTCTAGTATAATTTATTATAATTATAGAAAATTTTACTACAGAGGATGGTATTTTTTTACATTAAGTGTTAAAAAACGAAATTTGAAGTCCCTTTTTATTAGAAAAAAAAATAATTTAAAGCAGCAAAATTTATGTAACATAATCGTACAAAATTGTGAAATTTTCATAACGAAATAAAAGTATCAATTTTTGTTACTTATGAATGATTCCCTCGAAATTCAAATTCATAATAAAGTACTCTAATAGTTTTATCGAGGAATAAAAGAGGGAAGGAAAACTTTTTACTGCACCATTAAACTTCTGAAGACGATCTAATTGAGTAAATAATAGCCACGAGCCAGGGGTAGCCTTTTTAAAGCGACCATCCGCAATGTAGGTCAAACCGTGAAAAATTTAAAAAAAGAAAAAGAAAGTCTTCCGCTATCCTGAAACCTCCATTTAAAAAGATTCATTAAAGCGCAGCAGCGAATTTCAATAACAGCCCGCAGGATCTTGCGACCCCGAGATTGAAGAAAAAGAACCACCTCCTCGTTTCATCCGCCGGCGATTAAAAACACACCGCCGCAAATTACCATCGATTACACCGCGATTCCGCAGCGAAGAAAAAGTAAAAAATCGCGCCCAAAGAAAAGCGCGCTTTTCCTCGAAAAGCCATTATATCCCGGGTCTCCCCCGGGTGCGAATAGAAAAAAAATTTCCATCAGGCTCGTTTCCGCGGAGGAATGACTCCCCCTCCAGTCGATAACCGGTCGACGGATGTCAGCGACAAAATCGCGTTTTCCAATTTGCCGCGGGGCCGACGGGCCGGACCGTATAGCCTTTCAATTAAACTTCCCGCGCCGCTTGTTTGCGCGGAGTATAATAGCGACCCGACGCGTAACGCATAAATCGCGCGCCAACTTTTTTTCCCGCTGGCTCCGCGAAAATTTACGCTGTTTTCGCGAGTCGCCGTTTTTTTAACGGACGAGCGGCGCGATTTTACTTGGGAGGAAGCTAACTTCCGCAAAAACAGCGCTGACGGGAAAATCGAATTTTATCCGATTATTTGCGAATTTCGCTAAGTAAGATTTAGCGCATGAAAAACGGTTTTGGAAAGATAACTTTAAAACTTTTGCTTCGGCGTATTTCAAAAGTTAGGGATTTATTGATTTTGAAAAAGTGTTATCTCGTTATTAAAACAAGATTTCAGTTTGTGGAATTAAATTTGAGTATAAAAATACCAATCTTAATGCAATTAAATTAATATAAAAATATAGTAATTCATAAAATCCATTAGAGCTGGGGGTATACTTTATTAAAAATGATTGAATAATTCGATTCCATTTAAACTTTTTATAGCCTTCGCAATAAAATCAGACCTTCAAGAGGCCCCTCAGGCCCCGAACTGGATAATTAAAGATTTTATTTTCACGTACAGCCAGTATCTTTCCTGTATATTATTTTATTCAATGTCGTTTTCCGTGTGACTTGATATTTCCTTAACCATTTCTCTTATGCACTTCACACGTATATAAATTAAACGTTTTTCTAAATTTATTACACTCCTTGTACGTTCACTTAATTTCGCTTTATTGTACTGAACTTACAATTGCTCAAAAATAAAGAAGGAAGTGTTTACGCGCCAATAATCCTAATACACTATATACAAGTGTTTACGATAATGACAACAAAGATATATATATGCTATATTTTCAAATCTTTCTGTAATCACCAGATAGCGCAAATACACAATCCGCCGTAAAAGACGCTCGGCGCGTGTTTACCTTTTCGTATCCATCTAAATTTACTTTCCCTATCGATAATAACAACAATTGCTGCGGGGAAATTAAAATAAAAACAATCGATTTGAATCGTTTTCGCTGCCGCTCGTATACCAGCGCTAACTGAACGTATTTCAAAAACCATTGTTATTTTATCGGAATTTATTGCGTGCTACAAACAACGGATATTAAAGCAAACTAGCAAATCGATAAAATATAAAATATACTATGAAGCGTAAAATACAGCGAGTTTAAAAATTCGCAACTTTCGCTAATAAAAAGCCGCTTTTAACAGGACGTTAACTCGATTACCGCGGAGAGTCGCCTCGGTGCTTACGGGGTTGATCGCTTTGTGCAACCCCGGGATAAATGGGGTCGACTATACACTGCGGATGTGCTTATAGGCGGTAAAATGAGAAAAAATACTTTTTCCCCCTGTGTATATATATTTACGCATTTACGCCACGTACAGCTGTATGAATGTGCAGGTACATTACATGAATACACACGTCGAAAAACTTCGTCGCGTTTAGGATTTTAACTAACAGCTCGGTGTATTTTCTTTAATCACGCGCCGTTTGATATTAACATGGGTGAAGGTTACTGATATTAAAAAACGTGAAAATTAAATGCTGATTTTTTCATTTTCGCTAATTAACTTCTATATCTAACGGAAACATTCTGTTTTCACGCGATTATCTTGCATTTTGTGTTAAATTATTGTATGTAAAGAAATTAATTTGGTGATGTCCAATATTTTACGTGAGTTCTGTATTCAAAACACTGGACTACAAATTTTAAATGTTTAAAAATAAAAATGATCAACAGAATTATTAAAAAAAACTTGTTCTTATATATACATTTCAAATTTACCGCGCGCACTTTTAAGTTTCTTCCGAAAAATAAGTCACGCTAAATCTATCATTAGCCAAGTATTACAATGTACATTAAAATTTGCATTAAAAAAAAACGTATCAAACATTACACACATTTTACAACAAAAACGTTACGCTAAAACTCCCGCATCCCCCAGAACCACCTCCTCTAAAAGCTCGCACTCGAAACGGGCGTAAACCCCGGAGTGCCTCTCCCCGCGAGAACCCATATACTTAACCTCGAGGGGGGAGCAAAGAGAGAGAGCCTCGGCGCTCGATCGAAATCGCGCGCGCGGAAATTCGCGTGCTCACGCGACTCCGGTCGTGCCGCGGATTCACGTGACGGCGATTACGAGATTCCCGAGGTGCGCGCGGCGCGGGCTACTGTCGCCGGCGCGGTGCATAGTCCGCGAGCCGCCGGTGCATCGATTTCCCTCTCGAGGCGGTAATTCGCGGTGAGCTACTTCGGCGTCGCGGCCTCAAAACAAAGGTTTCGCTCGCTGATCCGCGGCTTACGGATGTTGTCGTTTGCATTTTTAACGTGTTGTTATAGGAATTCATTAGGGCTGGGTATAAAAGTCGCGGATGAGAATTTACCGTTTTTTTTTTTCGATGGCATCTTTGATGTTTTCTTCGTTATTTGTACGTTTCGATACAAGCGCGAGAAAGTGATTTTTATCGATCGTGTAAAAACGTCATACGAGGCTAAAATCACCCCCTCGCTCGTGTATCCAACCGTGTTTTTCGATACAACGTGTGGAAAGTATGATTTTACGTAGCTGATTTTAAAGAGGCATTTTAAAGAGCAAAGTTCTATTTTGCCCACGCTTATTAAAAATCAGCTGCGAAAAAAATTAATAAAAATAATGAACATACGTTAGATACCAATTAAAATAACTCACTACTTCAATATTGCACCAAACAAGTAAGCATAATAAACACTGATAGCGCACTGTTTTCTTGACGGATGACGTTGTATCTGAAAAAAACAAATGCCTTATGATAAGATCAGTGTTAACAAATATATTATTTTAAAATACAAAATAATTTAATAAAAAACGTAGAAATATACTGTAGAATTAAATGGACGTAGAAAAGAAAATAGATAGTAAGTAAGCTGCGTGTGAAAATTTAAACATTTAGTCACGATAGTATGTCGCTGATAAGGAAAAATAACTGTTAAAGCGTCGAAGTGCCATTCGGTAAGCATGGCTTTTTAAACGCTTAGCAATACTCGCAATAATTAGGTACTTGCACGAAACATTGAATTAGGAATAAGTCCGTCAAATACAATATTAAAAAATAGTCCACATGTAGTTTTTCTTCTTTCAATTTAACGGTTGTTAAAAACACACGACACGTTAAAATTTACTGCATACGTGACGTCACCGCAGTGTAATACATTTAAATCCTATACCTACATACAATTCAAACGTCATACGAATTTGCGAAACGCAATATTTTTACTAATAATTGAAAAACAATACGATATTTTTCAATACTCTATCTGGTAGATTTATAATAGAATTTGATTATTTTTTTTTCACCTTCACCATAAAATAAATTTGTTAAATCCTTGTGATATAATTGTTATCGATAGATTTTATTCGATTCATTGTGAGGAACTGAAGTCATTATAAAGAGAAACTAAATCAAGCATTGGCAGTTCGTCGGTAAAAAAAGTCGATCGCAAATTATTATCGAGCGAACCGTTGCGATAGATTTAACGGCAGCTGGAGTTATTTCGCGACTTATAAGTCGCCGACGCGATAAGCCGCTATTTTATGCCTTTCATTTCATTTCGCTTGATCTATTTCAGTTACATATCCTCGACGGAGTATCTACTTATTAAATTGCGTAAACCGACGTTTTATTAACCAAAAGTTAATGATACGAAAGAAATCGTTACATTATAGACATGATATTCTGGTAATAAAAAGTAACTCCCGATAAAATTAAGCCTGGAGAGTTAGAAAATAAAATCGTTTAATGCTACAATTTAGTTTTAAAAAATCAAATCGTTCCAATCTAGATTATTTAATTGTAAGGAATAATTTCGCAATGTGAATTTAGCCCACATTCGACGTTCGTCACGTATTTCATTTACGCCGCGATTCAGTTCGAGTGTTGATTGTGCAAGAAATTTTCCGTCGTAAAGTCGAATTTTACGAGTACAGCCCAAATGTATTCATTCAGAACGATGCAAAGAGCCAGAAATTCGTCCCGCGCTTCGTCAGCTTACTGCCGAGAGGACGTAGCGACTTATCATCCCTAAATGAAGGAACACAAAGATAGAATAGAGAGGAGGGGCCTAAAACATCAATAGGAATGAAAAAAATTGCAAAATTTTTATCGCTGCCTGCTTTTCCCGATTACCTTGTAAGCTTACGTACCATTTCATTACTAACAGTTGCATCTCAGAATAATTTTGTAGGTTACATTTTGTTAATGCAATTTTCAAAAAATTTAATACACCTAATTCATTGAAATTCAATTAGGTACGTGATTCATTTAAAGATTAGACTAAAAATTTCATTCCAACGGTTTGCAAGTTCAGTAATTCAATAATCTCCCTAAATTACCATCCGCGTTAACGGAACACCTACATATTTGATCTTATTAGAATATTAGGCGAAATTAATGTGGTTTACGTCGCTATTATTAAAGCACTGGAAATGGCAATTTGTGATTCATATGGTCATATCCGCGCACCGCTTGCGCAAAGATAATTAGTCTAGTTGTACAGCGCTAATTATATTCCTGGATAATGCTGATATAGGTAGTTAACACTTCGAAGCTCGTAGTGCTGTTTGTTTCGAAATTTATGTATTAAAAATACAGTATTATCTAATTTTTCATATCAATTTTTAAAATTATGATCGAGTTCTCTCTGTACGATTTTTTCAAAATAATTTCGTCAGATTGCGAGTAGGAAACACGTGGACAGGAAATTGTTATCAGTGTTTTTTTTTTAAATAAGCCGTTGATGAGATTCAGTTGCACAGTGACGTCGCGCCTCTCTTATCTTTATGAAACGTAGAGATAAAAGAAATTCGAAAAGATTATTAGTTTTTTTTTCACAGTCAAAAGAATCTCATTCTTCCTGGGCTATCCAGTAGATTAAAAAATAATTATATACTTCAGGTGTCCAAGACGATAAGGCAGAAAAACATTGATATATTTAAATTAGTTATTTAAAATCGTTAAACACATTATGTAGAAAACTTGGAAGTAACACAAACATGTAACTTATAATTTTGTGAAAAATATTGCTACTGATAAGTGCTAACAGTAATTTTTAAAAAAATTTTATTAAATCAGCAGATACTGATATAAAAAGTCTGTTTCTATTTCTTAGAAATAGGTTAATTATAATTAAAAAAGATCACAACAGTTTTTAAAAAAAAAGACAGAATCTTAATTTTGACATTAAAGATTTCATTAGTTCTATATGTATATAGAATGTAGTCCAGAATCTCAATTTGATACTCTCATTAGAAGCTTATTTCACTGAGAAAATGTATTTTTTACAATGTTGATTGGTAATTGTTACCAATCACATCACTTGATCTCAAGATTACCGTAGAAAAATAGTATTTTTTAACGAACCATTGTCTCCATCTAGAGTAAAAATACATATAACGTCCCCCAGTGACCAAGCAACTATATTGTATTTCCACTGTACCACAGTAATATAAAAAAAAATACAAGTAAACTAACAAAGATAAAAAATATAATTTTTAACTTTTTATGTCTCTCGTTCCAGAAACATCCAGGATATCATCCCGAGGGAAAGGTACGGTGTACAACACAGGAGGCGGCGGCGGCAGGTCGTCACCGTTTCGTCGGCACCACGCGCATCGCATCGCCAGCGGCGTCATCGTCAGCAGCACAAGCTCGAGCTCGGGGGCGCCGGCGTTGTTGGAGGCGGCGGCGGCGACAGCAGCAGCGGACTTGCGGCTAATAGCAGCGGCCCACCACTACCCGATCAGGCGCCGCGAGCCCGGTCACGCATTTTCGACGCACGGCATTACGGAACAGGCAGCGTGTATGATCATTGAGGACCGACCCCCTCTGAGCACCAGGCCGGGGCTGCTGACACGCCACCTCGCACAGCAGGACACCGCCCAGCGACTCCTCGACCACCTCGTCCTGCTCAAGCACAGGAACGCAAAATTTTCCAGGTAGATACGCTTGACGTACATTTATCTTGCTAAACAGGGCAGTTGAAAACTTTCAAATTTTTCATATTTTTTTTTCATTTTTTTTCGTAGGTAATGCAGAAACTGTATGTTGCGCATCTTGGGCGCAAAGTATGTGATTCGTGCCGGAGTCTACAGACTGAGAAAAAGCATCTACACTGAGAAAAAAATTTTGCAGAAATTAGTAGAAATTTACTAGATTTTCTAGTAATATATGACG
>UXGC01000421.1:59774-115777 GCA_900480045.1 Eurytoma adleriae
AAAGTAAAAATTATATTATTTAACATATGCATTGTGTTAAGCTATCGCAGAAAGTGGACTTTAGTAATAAAATGTTTATCTTTTACTTTTAGTAGTAGGCATCGGAAGCTTCAGCCGTTCAGGGAAACGTGACTGGTGTGTTCACTGAGCTTGGCGCGGCTTAGCGCGATAAACGAACAGCACCCTGACGCGACACGTGGCCCGCTACCTCACGGTGGTAGCCCTCGCCGAGAGAGCTCGCTGCGCGACCTCCAAGCTGTCGCTAAATACAGCCCATCGCAGATCCAGGAGAGCGTGGAGGACCAAGACCTTACCCACCTGAGACTCATTGTACAAAGGTACGCACTTTATTTATTTATTTTTTTTTTTTTTTTTCAATTTTTATTCAAAATTCCCATTCAATGAAAAAAAAAATGTGACTTGATCTAATGATTCTCCATTTTTCAGGCGAGGTGCGGCGAAGTATCAAAACTCAAAGGACTAAAGCTTTAAAAGAGAATACATTGGATAAAATTCGGTGCTCTTTCATTAGACAAATTAAAGATTGATAAGCCAAAAAAAGAGGGACATAGGGGAGGAGATCCCGAGCCCGCCAGGGGAGGGCTAGAGCTTATTTCGGATCCGGGGATTATTTTTTAAGACTTC
Organism: Eurytoma adleriae; assembly: GCA_900480045.1. NCBI lineage: Eukaryota > Metazoa > Arthropoda > Insecta > Hymenoptera > Eurytomidae > Eurytoma > Eurytoma adleriae. Next base: position 60,420 of record UXGC01000421.1, read on the forward strand.
GAGAAAAAAACAAAGCCGCAAGATGGGCAGCGTGAACGTCAACAGGGGCGTCAGCGACGCCTTCTATCGCTACAAGATGCCGCGCATCCAGGCGAAGGTCGAGGGCAAGGGCAACGGCATCAAGACCGTCATCGTCAACATGGTCGAGGTGGCGAAGGCCATCGGCCGTCCGGCCACCTACCCGACCAAGTTCTTCGGCTGCGAACTCGGCGCCCAGACGCAGTTCGACTTCAAGAACGAGCGCTTCATCGTCAACGGCAGCCACGACGCCTCCAAGCTTCAGGATCTGCTCGACGGATTCATACGGAAGTACGTGCTCTGTCCCAACTGCGACAATCCGGAGACGGAGCTCCTCGTCAATGCCAAGAAGGGAACCATCGCGCAGGTGCGAATAGAGAACTTATTTTTTATGTTAGGAGTGAATTCCTTCACTAATGAAGATTGTGAAATTAAAGCAAATTAGTAAATGTTACATTCCTTTATAAAAAATAGTCTCGTATGACAGTGATTGCTTGCATTTTTTTTTAAAGGAATGATTACAAAACATTTTCGTCTACATCGTTTGAGAATACAGCACAAGAGCTTTTTAATTATTCGTTGTAAATTTTTTAATAACGTCGTTAAATATTTTTTTATTTATTTACATATTTATTATAGGGGGGAGATAATTCTCAATTATTGATTATTGTTTTTATCTTTACAATCAAAGAATTTTAACAAGAAATACGAAATGAAAATTTAGCTTATAAGCAAAGATCAAGACGCCTCTGATCCTGGCTAATTGCAAAGAAAGAGTACTAAGAAATAAATATATTTATTTTTAAGATTATTACAAAAATTTACTGTACTAACTTTTTATTGCACTTACGAATGATGTTGTAGATGGAAATATTTTTCAAACAGTTCCTCAAAAAATTGTAAGCAACAACTGAGATTTAAAAATTTGGGTACTGAAGTTTACAGTTAACTAGTGAGCTTAAAAATTGATAACAAAAATGCGTTTTTAGGGATGCAAGGCCTGCGGTCATCATGGCATGTTGGAGAGCAACCATAAGCTAAATACGTACATTCTGAAGAATCCACCGAGTCTGGACCCGGCTGCCCAGGGCAGCTCGCTCACCGAAGGCAAGCGTGGTAAGAGATCCAAGCGCACCAACGGTGACACCAACGGCGACCGCTCCGGCTCACCCGAGAACGAGAACAACACCAGCAGCGCCGACATCGTGGTCGAGGCTCCTGTGAAGAGTAAGAATCTTCTTCTTTTGCTTTCGAAAAACTGCACCTTTTTTATTCAAATTCTAACCCGTGGCTTTCAAACGTTGTAGCTGCTAAAGCTGAGGAGGGGGACGATGAGAACTGGGCTGTGGACGTCTCTGAAGAAGCAGTACGTGCCCGTCTTCAAGATCTGACTGATGGCGCTAAGGGCATGACCATCAGCGAGGACCTCGATAAGAGCGAGAAGGAGCGCATGGACATCTTCTACAAGCTGGTCAAGTGCCGCCGCGACGCCGGGCAGATCGACAACAACCATAAAGAGCTCTTAACCGAGGCCGAGCGCCTCGAGATCAAGACCAAGGCCCCGCTTATCCTCGCCGAGCTACTTTTCGATCAGCACATCGCTGCCCAAGTGAAGAAATATCGCGTGCTTCTGCTTCGTTTCACCCACGACGACGTCAAGGCCCAGAAGTACCTCATCCGCGGCATCGAGCAGATCATCGCCCTTCACAAGGACGTCTTGATGTCCAAGGTGCCTGGAATCTTAAAGGTACGTTAACCAAAATCACTTTCATAATTAATATTTATATAATAGATGTAAATTTATTGTACTTCGTAAGCAGTTTATTATCTGTTAAAAAATTAAACAGTTGTATACTATTCAGTCATAAACCTTAGTAATTTTAATCATTGATATCCAATGTTAAAAAACATTCTTAAAAATCTTTTTTCTCTTTTGTTAATTCGTCTTTATTAATCAATTATTTAGTGTAATATTAATGTAATATATACATTGTTAGCTTTTCTACGATAATGACATCTTGGAGGAGAAAGCCTTGTTCGAGTGGGCCAGCAAAGTTAGTAAGAAGTACGTCTCTAAGGACATCTCTCAAGAGATTCACGATAAGGCAGCTCCGTTTCTCACATGGCTCAAGGAGGCTGAGGAGGAAGAGTCTGAGTCTGACGAGGAAGATGATGATCTGGAGGTTAGCATTCTTACCACAATTTCAATAGGTTTTTTAAACAATTGCCTAAACACGAGAGTTTAAAAATTAACTTAATAAACATTTGCAGATTGAGTACGACGATAGAGCAAAACAACCTTTGAAGCAACAGCAGCAGCAACAGAAGCAGGCGCCGAAGCAACAACCCGTGGATGACGATTCTGAGGAAGGAGACGATGTTGATATTGATGCCATTTAAAATCAAAAGATAGCTGAATCGCCAAAGGTGAAAAGACGCGAGAGCTGCGGACGATGATTTGCGTCATTTAAATTCTACTATTTCGCAACCGGATACAATGAGTCGCAATAAATAAAATGAATACTATCCATTAAGAAATGATAGAATTTTCTCTTCCTCATTAAAAGGCCGAGCAGGAAACAGGCAAACAGAAAAAAATCAGTATAAAACATTTAGAAGCCACTGCGTTTACATAGCAAATTTTATCGGATACCATTTTATTCGCTCTTACTTAGGAGATAGTACCTCATTAATTTTTCTTATCCTCCCCGATCAAGAATTGTATTTTTCTCCTCTCCTTTCTCTTTCTTATGTGATTTGATATTTTAATTGCATTTTTATTACTTTTCGTTCGGCCAATTAGCCGTCGAATGTTTGTTATATGATTGTCCTATATGATTGTTGACTACTTCTCGCGCCTCGCCTTCGAATTTTCCGCCTTCACGCGCATTGATTTTTCGCACGCGAGATTTTTGTTAGGTTTTCTTTTTGGTCATCGTAACGCGAAAAAAACGAGATGGCCTCCTAAAAGCGTTCTCTATTGTATCTTAAGATTCTGATAATTATTCAAATAAATATGGCTTAACGCAATGATAAAAACTGCTTACTAATTTTTATTGTAATCCTTTACGTTCCTGAAATTCCTTATCAATAATATTAATACATTTACTGGAATAATTAGCAAAAGAATGAATAAAATTCAACGATTTCATTTATTTTGTAAAAAAAGTATTTGTTAAAATTTCACCACATAGAAATAAAATTTAAAATAATATATGTAAACAACCAATTGTCAATTATATTTCATGACCAATTTATTATGAAATAGTATGAAATTACGGGAGATGCACCTGAAGCTACTTAGAAGAAATAAAAGAAGTAAACCTAATGTTTCAAGTCAATTTCAATTTAAATTTTGTCTAATTTATTGCTAAATTTCAAAAATCAAGAATAAATGTAATATGTAACAAAAATAACGAAGAGCATTACATCTACACATTTTTTTTGTGACCGTTCCAAAAACAGTAGTAGACGGTAATGACCAATATACCCAACATTGGGTAAGAATTGGGTTTAGTTCTAAACAAGCCGGCCTCGCGGGAGTCGGCGACGGGCTACAGAGAACGAGATGATGCTGAGGCGCGGTTGTACGTTCTGGAGGTCCGTGAGCACCTGGTCGCCCCTCGCCACCACCTTCAACGCTCGTCCCTCCTCCAGGTTCGATCTTAACTTCGGACGCAAAGAAACTGTAAGTTTCCTTACTTCCGAACGAAGTTTTTCGTCGATCTTATAGGTTAATCGTTCGCCAATGTATCGTCAGTGTATTTACATGTTGTTGTGAAAGAAGAGAGTTTTCTTGAATTATGACAGTTTTTGAAGACAATGATTAAAAAAATGTGGATAATGTTTAGTATTTGTTTATTCAATTTTTTTTGTTTATTTTATTTTTTCATTTTTACGCACAGTGGTAATTTTAAATTGATAAAAAATTACCTTCATATTAAAAATGATGTAGCCTCAATTATTGTCATTCTTTCAAGTTTGATTCTTTAAAACTGTTAAATAATTTATACGTTTTTTAGGGATTATTTGATATTCCGGAACTTGACGATGCAGCTGGATTTCATGTACTTGAGGAAAGAGCCATCGTCCACTGCGATGAGCTGGTTAACGAGGCCATCAGTAGTGGTGGAAAACGAACTAGAAAAATGGTTGAAGTATTTGATGAGTTATCAGATACATTGTGTAAGGTAGCGGACATGGCTGAATTTGTGAGAGTGGGTCATCCTGATTCCAAATTTGCACAGGCAGCTGAAAATGCTTGTATTACAATCAGTGGAATTGTAGAAAAGTAAGTACTTTTTTGTAAACATAAATTAGAAATATGTTTTATTTCAGTGCGGTACAAAACATTTTTAATCATTAATCATTTGTCTTCCGCTGCTCCTTCTAGATTAAATACACATAGGGAACTATATGATGCCTTATCAAATGTCGCTAAAAATGGTGACATAATGAAGACAACTGAAATCGATGACCATGTGGCTAATCTGTTTCTCTTTGATTTTGAACAATGTGGTATTCATTTACCTGAAAAAGAAAGACAACAAGTTGTAAAATTGAATGACAATATTCTTCAGGTATAATATCTTTCAAAATTCTTATAATTTTTAGAAGGAAATTTAATTACGAATTCTTTTATTTGCAGAGTGGCCAAAGATTTATGGCAGGTGCTGTGGAACCTCGACTAGTGAATTTATCTTCATTGCCAGAAAAGATTGTCAAATAGTAAATAAATAAATTTTTCATAAAATATTGAAATTTATCTGTATTACTATAGATTAACTTAGGATTATTAAATAAAATTTCAGCTTTCAACACGATGCTGAGCATGTCATGGTAACTGGATTAAATACAGATTCCAGTGATGTATTAGTAAGAGAAGCTGGTTATAAAATATATTTATATCCTAGTCAAAAACAAGAAAAGCTGCTTCAAGATCTTCTAAATGCTAGGCACGAGCTGGCTCAAATCTGTGGTTTCCCTACTTATGCACACAGGTAGAATAATAACTTATTGTATTTATTATTTCCAACTTTTACAATAGGGGTTAAATATTTTATTTCATTTTCAGAGCTGTTCGAGGAAGTACTGTTGAGAAGCCAGAGGTTGTACATAGTTTCCTAAACTTAATGAACGACAAACTGCAGGAAAGAGCTAGAATTGAATATTTGGAGTTACAGAAAATAAAAGATTCTGAATTATCAATTCAGCAAGTAAGTAAAATTACTTGAATCATCTATGAATAAAAAAATTTAATGATAACTCTCATTTATTAGCCAGTTATGTCATGGGATACGGCTTACCTGTCTTCAAAAGCACGAAAAATGTGGTTGGGTTCAAGCAATGAAGAGTTTGCTCCTTACTTTTCTCTAGGGGCATGCATGGAAGGATTGAACATGCTGACACAGGCCTTGTATGGAGTCAGATTGGAGCATCAACCCACCCAATCGGGCGAAACTTGGGCATCTGATGTGCACAAATTGGCTGTAATTGACGAAGATAATAAATTACTTGGTCACATATATTGTGACTTCTTTCAGAGAAAAAATAAGCCAAATCAAGACTGTCATTTTACAATTAGGGGTGGACGTCAATTACCAGATGGATCATACCAAGTAAATTTTAAATTTCATTTATGCATCAGATGTCTGCTTACTATTTTTCAATGCTTTGCTAAATCTTTTCAGAATCCAATAGTTGTACTTATGTTAATGTTACCATCACCCACGAAGTACACTCCATCACTCTTGAGTCCTGCGCTGGTAGACAATTTGTTTCATGAAATGGGTCATGCTCTGCATTCAATGCTTGGCAGAACGAAGTACCAACATGTGACTGGAACAAGATGCAGCACTGATTTCGCTGAAGTTCCAAGTATTCTCATGGAATATTTTTTCAATGATCCAAGAGTAAGTCAAATTCAAAAAATTAATTTTTACTATTTTTTACACGTTACTCATTGTACCACCTATTTTTTCAGGTAATATCTTTATTTGCAAAGCACTACGAAACAGGAGAAAAAATACCAGAAAACCTGTTGAACAAAATTTGTATATCAAAGAACCTCTTTCCTGCTTCAGAAATGCAGAGTCAGGTATTTTACAGTATGTTGGATCAAGTGTACCATAGTGGAAAATTAAACGGTTCGACAACTGACGTCTTAGAAAAAATTCAAAATCAGTACTACGGTCTTCCTTATGTTCCAAACACAGTAAGTAAACCAAACTTACTTCAGTCATTATAAAAATATATTCCTAAATTAAATTTTACATGTTAAAAAAATGAAATCGCATTATTTTTAATGTAATTGTGACAAAAATACTGAAACAACAAATTTAATTAAAATCTACTTGTAATATTCATCAGGCCTGGCAGCTGAGGTTCTCACACTTGGTCGGCTACGGGGCAAAGTACTACTCGTACATGATATCGCGGGCGATAGCCTCGTGGATTTGGCAGACGTACTTCCAGGCGGATCCTCTGAGTCGCTCGGCTGGCGAGCGTTACAGATACGAGTGTCTGGCTCACGGCGGTGGTAAGCCACCCTCCAAGCTCGTCGCCGACTTCCTAGCCAAGGAGGCTAGTCCTGAAAACTTTACGCAATCTGTCATCAACGAGATCGACGCAAAGGCCGATCGCATTGAATTCATAAAGAACAAGAGACTGTAAAAAATCATCGAGTTTTTGCATTCACTGGCATTGTTCATTCAACATGACTGTTCTATTTTTTTTTTATTTTGTTGTATGTAATTATATATATTTTATAGGACGATGAAGTGACGACGCAGAGTTTTAACAAGACAGTTTTTTTGAGAAATATTATTACAAATAATCTGCAAATTGTTTTGTAAAAAATGTTCATATAACGACTTACTGTTTTAAATTTATGTACATAGAAAGATCATCGCATTAAAAAAATTGCAGGCATCAATTCAAGCGTTAAATCATGAATTGTACAAAGAAGACAAAAATAAATTCTTTTTATAAATAACATTCATTTTCAGTGTCTTGCTTTCTTAAGTTCAACTAGTGGTTTCAAAAATGAAAAGCAGAAGTACAAAAGTCATGCATTGTATGTATTTTATTACAAGTACCTGTTACTATTTACAACTTCAAAACACATTCTATGGATCTTGTTACAAAAAATAATTCTTGTAGTGTATTTCAGTTTTTTGTTTCCAATTAGAGACGAAACTGGCGCATGTTGATAAGAATTTACCGCTTTCACTTTCTGCGCTTTGGCTGGCTAACCCCACTCATAAAAGGCAGTCCTATGTGCCTAGTGGCAGTTTCAAGTGATTCATTAGTCCTCAAGTCGCATGAACTACTTTATAAGAGGACGTAACTGCACGTCTCAGACTTTGCTGGTGCAGACTAACTTAGTACTTAATAAAAGCAAAATCATAATTAAACAACTAGCCAATCATTTAAAGCCAAAGCGAAATATGAAGTTCTTATTATTCAACGGTTAATAGAAAAAAAAATTTTAATATTTAATGATGAAGCGCGTACAATTACAATTTTTGTTTGCTTTTGATATTTTCAAATTAAGATTATTCACAAAAAAAACACTGGATACATTACTTTATACAAGTCTTTTATCTTCGTTTAGTTTTTTTTTAAATTAAATTTATGTTATAATAATATAATATAATAATAATAATAGTAATAATAAAAAGTTTAAATTGTATAGCGAGAAAAAAAATAGCGTTGCAAATTCATGTTTACATTGAGCAACGAAAAAATTCGTGACCTATTTTTTTTCATATCTTTTGTTTATACAAATTACTAAAAGTTACATGGCAATGCCCTGTTACAATGAAGATCAAGAACAAAAATTCCGAGAATTCGAAAATTGTATGATCATCTTTTTTTTCTACGTAAGATAAAGATCAAATCACCTAGAAAGAAACAAAATTCGTTACCCTAAATTATGATGAGATCCTTCGCGCAATAACGTTTTCAACGACTTGCGAAGTCTCGTCACTTTCACATTTTCCTGCTTCTTTTAACTTCGTATTCCCCTAAAAGTTCCTTTTGTCTTTGCTTCTCTTTATATTTCTCGAAGAAAAGGGTATTTACTCGGCAAAGATTAGCATTTTGTGAACGCACGTTTTAAGTGCAATGATGTTTTTTTTGTCTTGTGTTTTTTTTTCTTAGTGTATTTTGTATATATATAAAACGCATAGCAATTGAGGCTTTGAAGAAATTTCCGTCACCTTATTTTACCGACAAATATATGGTTTTCGCTTTGTAATATGTATATTTATATTTAATTTGTCAGCGTTTCACATGCTCGCAGGATCGAAATAAACTACACGTAAATAAAAACGTATCACGGTAAATTAAGATGTACAGCTCATCCGTTTAAAGAGAGATGATAAAACGGTGCAAATAACGATCGTACATGACGGTTGGTAAAAGAGGCATATCGGCGTCAGCTTGAAGCTCATTCAAGCGCAATCCAGTAGTCCTCTCTTCTTCGTTAATCGAACAGTTAGATTAGTTTTCGCCTCCATTGTCAATACAAATTTATAAAGCAGTATTAAAATCGACGATCGGTCGACACGGATGATCAAATTAAGTATTGCCCGTTATCGAACGCATTCTCGCCGATCATCTATTTGCTTTTAATTTTTATGCTTTATTCGTTTACTCACACGCGCAGACACGAACGCCACTGCAAGTAGTTCCGTCATTTTTCTTTTCGATCGTACTTAATATGTGGATCTCGCACTCTATCAAATTTTCAGGTCGAATTGCACCATCCTTTTCACTACTTCGGCAATTCGTTTTCTAGATGCTATTATCATAATCTAACGCGGTGCAATTTTGGCATTCGGACGACAAACTCCCCCGATAAAAATGATTAATTGAAATCAATAGAAAACAGTTAAAATTAAAGTCAATTAAAAATTAATATATTTCAATCGATTTGAATTCTATTATAATTATAAGATAAAAACTTTATTTTAATATAAATTTTCGAATAGATTCTTAATTTGATGCAATCAAGAATCACCAGTAATTTAATTCTTTTTAATACAATAAATTTATTAAAAATGTCAATCGATTACTTTTTTACATACTTTTTAAATGAAACCACTATTACTATTGCCTGCACTAAAGAAATAAGCATTAATTGAATTTTATTGATTTTAAATCGCAAAATAAAAAATTGTCTTTAATATACATTTTTACAAGATTCTTAATTTAGTTCAATTCATTTCAATATCTTTGAGATTACTGAAATAGTAATTAGGTGGCGCACTTTCATCTCGCTAGTGGCTAAAATTCACTCAATTATTCACTTATAGTATATAAAACCAATAAAGTAACTTAATATTCACAAGTAATATTTAAATGCATATATAGAAATAAATAAAAATCAACCCCAGGTCTGGAACAAAAATCTAAACTAGCAGAGAAGATTAGTAAAACGATTTTGTAATAAATGAGGAGCAATAAAGAGTACAATAAAAGTCAATTAAAAATAATATTAATTTATAGGGGACAAATAATTTTGAAACAAAATCAATACAAATCGATTGAATTCAATTCATAACTTCATTTTAATTCTTTTGATTTCTATTTACCCCTATATATTCTTTTTATTTTCAATTGATTTTCATAAATACCTTTGATTTTACTGCATTGATTCCTATTTATTACAATAAAATTTTATTTACTTTAATTGACTTTAACGAGCTGTAGTGATTCAATTTTTAATTGTTTTCTATTTATTTCTATATATTCAATTGATTTCCAGTGTAAAAGTAGGAGGCACAAAACCGCATATGAATCAATTGGCCACATTTCCAATTGAGTTCAGTTGGTCATTTCCAGCAGCAGGCTTACGCGACGTAGTTGTATTGATTCGCGTTGTCCCTGTCCCTTTCCATGTAATCTCTATCTATCAACGACTCTATTCGTTTCTTTAGGTCGAAAGGCTGTAAATTAATAAAAATGTTTCGTAAGTTCAAAGGAAAAAAGATCTACTTCTTATATTGGCGTTGCATACCTTAACTGGGAATTTAAGTTGATTGTACAATTCACTAATAAGAAGATTATGCGTCAGAGTCTTTCTCATCTTCATAATTCTCACGATAGCAGCGTCTATCTGATACTGCCTGTCTTGGTATACACGTTCCTCCGTAGCTTTTTGCTCCTCATTCTAAAAAGATTAATCAAGCAGTAAACAAAAAATAAGATCATTTTTATTAAAATAATGAAGTTTAGTCATTAAAAACAAAATGAAAGGAGTAGGCATGGAAAAGGAGATATTATTCACCGTTTCCTTCATCTGGATCTGATTGATTTTTATTCTGAAAAGTTTATTGGTGAAGTCACCATTGAAGAGGAAGCGATCGTTATCAGCTACGTCACGACCTTTGGGATTCTTTTGAAGGACACGAGCCTTGCCGCAGGCGAGAGACTGCAGAGTGCGACGAAGTTCGCCATCCTCGATATTCGTCGCCGCTTTGATTTCCTCAAACGAGAGATTATCCGCCTCATTGAAAAGGATCAGTACCAGTGCTTGGAACAGCGAAACTTGTAGCTCCTTGTTACCCTATAAATATTCATTTATTTTTTTTATTATAAAATAGTCAATATAGTTGTTTAATGTTATATAGCATCTTATTTAACTCAATATGTTGAAAACAAATTGCAAAAATTTCATACCTGATTAAACCAAGCTTTGAGTACACAATGTCCAAGAGTTGGCTGCCACTGTAGCTTCCTACCACTGTGTTTTCCAAGATAGAACTTGTTAAAAACATCCTGATATTGTACCATTTCGGGTGGCAGGGTTACTTCCATAACAGGATACGTCGGCCAGTAGCCCATCGTGAGTATTGATACGGTCAGGTCCAGATTGCTGGCTATCAGCTCGTTTTGCAAATTTCCAGAGTACTGCTTGAACGCGATGTTGATGTCTTTACTCAACTCCATGTCCTTGAACATGCCCTCGAGCTTGCTTGTGAAGCCGCCGCCGCACTCCTGCTTCAGCTTCGACAGCATGGACTTCTCGGCGTCGACGGAGGCGGACTTGCCGACGAGCAGTCGCTTTGCGAGGTCCTTTTTATAGAACGCCTCGAACACGTCCTTGCCGTGGATGAAACGGAACAACACCATAATCTTGTCCAGCAGCCGCTCCAGCTCCTCCTCCGTCGCCTCCTTGTTACCGGCCCGCAATTTGCAGTCAACAAATTTCGCTGTAATTGTATTAGCACGAATATTTAGATCGACGAATAAGGGATATAAATAGAGGGACTTTTTTTTTAAAAAAGGAAAGCTTACCTATGAGTTCTGCAGGCTTATTAGCTCGTTGATTAATGAAAGCTTCAAAGGCTTCCTTTAAGCTGTTGGCGAACTTCTCGTTTCTATGAAAACATGTATTCACAATATTGTCCATTTTGTCTTTAAAGTCAAGAAGTTCTTGCACCATGGTCTTGTCTTTTTCTGGATCTATGACTATTGTTTTTCCCCTTTTCTATAAATCAAACAATGAATGTTAGAAAGAGAAAATAGTATACACCACTGTTTGATTACAAAAAAACTTACTTTTATATAGCAGTTGAAGTTCAAACAAAGTTCAACCAAGCCATTCTTAATACGACTGTACAAATTGTAAAGTAAGGACAAGTCACTGATTCTGTTCTCGTCCAGTAATCCACTTAAACCTTTTTGCAAAATGCTACTTACATGCTCAGACAGCAATTGCTTTTCTACTGTGTGTATTAGTGACCATCTAAAGTAAGAAAAGTATCTCATATAAATTTGAACTATATAAAGAGAACGTAAGCTTAATAAAAGTAAAATTAAAATCGTATTACTTGGTAGATGTATCGAGATAGTGCAGCAGTCTCTCGTTCTCTTCCTGCAAACGTTTGTCCACGTGAGCCAAGTACTCAGGCACATCATGCTCTTGCATCAGGCGTTGACCCTCTGCCGCATACAACCTTTCTGTGGCTATGAGGAACTTGGTCTCAAAGGCGTCTTGATAAATCTGAAGATCCGAGAGCATTCGTAACAACGACTTGAGTAAGGTGCGATCCACGGTGTCGCCCTGGCGCTCCTTCTCGATCAACATCAGCAGGCCTTCCACTGTGCGCGTCTGCACAAGATTATTTAGTACTATGTGCAGTCTGAAGAGATACAGGCCCATATCCCTGAAAACGTAATTTTCATTAATTTCCTACTTCTACTTTGGAAATTATTTTATCATTTGATTTTGATTATCGTTTTGATTGTCTTTCATGTTTAAATAAAGTAAAATACAATATTTACCAAATAGACGAGATACTAGGATTCTGTAAAACGTATGTTCTGTCAAGATAAAGAAATATACTCCTGATCATGATCATTTGCCTGCAGTGGGACTGCCAGCACTCGTTCATCTTCTTCAGGAAAATGTGTCTATCCATGGATTCGGCTAGAAATTGTTCTATATTCGCTTTGACATGGCTCTCTACTAGTACCGTCAAATTACTGTAGAGGTTTGATGCCATTTTGTGACTACACATGTTCTCTACAGCTTTGTAAAGTTCTTCTAAAGAGTAACGTATACTTTTGCTTGTTTGTATAGCAACCACAGCCTCGCGAAGCTTTTCCCATGTCTCCTCTTGATAATTTTCAGGAAGTTTTGGTTTATCTGAAATACAATATGTATATTAATAACATTATAATTCAAACAAAAATAATTAATTAATCAAGCTGTAATAAAATTATATTAAAGACAGCAAATAAATTGTAGTACTTAAATACAATAATTGCACAAGCTAACTGCATAAATTTGCAAGGTCATTGTCTTGGCAAAGAATCTCAAGGTAGGCTCAAAGGCATGCTTTTAATTCTTTTCTAAAATTGGAATCTTCAGTTCCTACTGCAAACTTTTCATTATTACTCAGTGACAAAGTATATTTATAAAATTCTATATTAGTGAGCTATGATTCAACTACTCTGCTTAAAATATAATAGAACAATTCTATAATAGAACAATTTATTTAATACAAAGATACACATATATTCATATTATGCAAAATAAAATATATAATAAAAAAATATGCAGACATTTAATTTTTTAATTAGCTCTTTTTAGATTAAATTTTTATTTACATATAAAATGTAACTAAGTAATAGAATAGCAATATTTAAACGACTCAATCTCCGAAATACAATTTGCTCCGTTTGATAAAGCTCTGAGTTTTGCATATTGCAGAAGATTCTCCAAAAAGAATACCTAAACAGTAAATTATGTACCTTTGAAGTTCTTGATAATGAGTTTCTTGGCGGTGCCGGGCTTGCCAGTAGCCAAACTCTGGGTGATCTTGTTCACCCCATTGGGGTTGGCCACTGCCAGGGAGAAGTTGGGTCGCTTGCTCTGCGAGCCATTCCCTGGGGAGGTGGCCGAAGTCGCTGTATCAGTCATTGCTGCGTCTGAAGCCTCAGCCTCGCCGGAGTTGTACCTGGACCGCTTGGCAGGTGGGCGAACCCCTGGCTGTGCCCGCAGCTCGTGCAGCTGCTGACCGGAGCTGGTGGACTGCTGGTGTCGATGGTGGTGGCTGTAGTCGGTAGCCAGTACCTGCGTCCTACCCAGCTTGGACATAGGAGCTCATTGCCCGGCCGCTGGGGCAGGTCCTGTGGCGCTCTAACTCCTGCACCCACTTGCCACTGCTGTCCTCGGATCGGGTCAGCTGCGCCTCCCTCTACGCCTGGAGTAGCCAAGTACGGACTTCGTCGTAGTGGTCCACCTAACCCCTGGTCGTCCGCATCATCATCCGGAGAGTCGACGGGTGCGCCCTAACCTGCGGTCGTAGTCGCTTCGGTTGGCGGTGCTCCTCACTCGCGGCACATCTGGAGCTCGCGCACCGGAGTCTGTTACCGCGCGGGACACGCGCACCACACACACACACACGCGCGCGTCCGTAGTACCGCGAACGCGAAGGCGGATTATATTGTGCAACTTGGCGACCTTTCTGGACGGATCAGGGATCACCGCGACGCGCGTCAAGGTACAATTATGTGGCCCCCGTCCTCGCACGCGCTCCTCTCCCGGAACACCGAGGCGCGCCGATATAGTGATACTGGACGTGTGCGTCTCGCGCGATTCGCGGTGCTGCGCACCAACACCAATTCCGTCACGGGCTCCAACCTCCGCTGCAATCCTTTCCTCTTCCTCGTATGTGCTCCTCTTCTTCTTCTCCTTCGTCGGGCCGTGCGCGCAGCTGCCCCTGCGTGGGTGAACAATATGGGACCCCAGCACACGCGACTTTCGCGTATTAAATTACTTACGCGCGTAATTGCAGCGGATTCTGATAGACTCGCGAGTAGTTAGTAATATGACAATTGACAGTCATTTATACAATTAGATTTTAGATCATATCGGAGCTCGGAGCATAATGTGTTGTGTATATATACAGTGTACACATATACAGATACGTAAAATACGTTTTTTTCGAGCTTACTTTATGTATTTTATTTTACTTTCTTTTCTCTCCGAAAGCATAAAATACAGATCGTTCGGCTCCATGAAAAGTTATGAATGGATACTATTGTTCGTAACAGTTGCGTATTGTGCGCTTCGATTTTAAATTTAGAATATGCACCGAAATAATGGAATATTAGAATTATGTTCTTAATTGATCAAAATTATTTATATTTAACTACTAATTTTTACTACTTTTACTAACATTATTTTTAAGATAAAATTAGGAGGTCATTGACCTTCGATTAATTTGCTTCACCTGATATGTATACATATGTTTGTGTATGGAATTGGCGGGGACGACGGGGGGAATAGAATCGCAGTTCTCGTCTCGACGGGTTTGATTTACCGGGCCGCAGTTTTCGCCTAGACGCGCAAGCCAACGACATCACTGTTTTGATTTAACTACATTCTGTTTACATAGGTCGCGGGTGCCTATCGAAACACAACTTGTTTATCGGATTATGTTATCAATTGTTACACTGCAAAATCGCGGTTTTCCACTCTATTTTTACGATTGTGTCCACTGACAAGATAATTGAAGTTTTATATTTTACTAAAATAAAGTACAATCATTTATACATATTTAGCAAACGTTCCGTTGTTTAGGTAAGTGAAATTTTATCAAGGTTAATTTAGAAATTAAAAGTCACAATATTAAGTGTTTCTCGATTGTTTACTTAACAGGTGATTTAATGTTAATACGCAATAACGCACAAGTGATTTAGTATTTGATTTACAATAAAGTTTAATTGACATACAAGAGAAATTTAAAAAATTTTGACTATATACAAGCACCATGATGGACACTGAACAACCGGTACTGGAAAACAAGAGTGTAACCAGCATTGTACACGATTTTGACAAAATGTCGGAGAAGAAGATTCACAAAAGAGGTGAAATACATAATTTTTAAATCTTAAAAATTTTTTATTTCAATTGAATGATGTATATTGTTTTTTTCGTGCTGATTTTCAGAAAATACGTTGATTACCTTCGCAATGAAAGCGATTGCCCGCGATCAGGAGAAAAACATATTGATATCGAGGCTCCAAAGAGGTAATTTAACGGTTTACCCTTAATTCGATTTAAAACTATATATTTAATAATAATTAATACTACGATTTTTTACAGAATTAGCAAAAGCTCAAGGAATGTTGAATTTGTTAGAAATGGAAAACGACATAAAAGAGAAATTAGTAAAGGAAAAAGAGGTGGAAGTAGCAGTATTGGCAAACGAGGTACTTTAATTTTGTTGTTATTAATTTTGTAATTCTGCAATAATTACAAAAATAATAATTTTTTTTTTATTTTTAGATCCAAACGTTAAAGAATTCAACAGTGAAGAGTGCGAGACATGCATCGCTGAACACGGAACTAACAAAACAAGAAACACCGAAAAAAATGTATAAATTCAGCGATGTCGTTATTTCGACACAAAGTAACATAGTGGCTTCGCCGTCGAAGCAAAAACGCGAACTTGTGTCCAATTCAAAAGTAGAACCGATTGACGCAAAAGTCGATGCTTCGAAACCAAAAGTTAAACTTATGAAAAAGTAATAGCAAATAGATTAATATTGATAAATATACTATTGGATGTAACAATACTTAATGTTTCATTGCTTTTTTTTTTAGGAAATCGATCAAAAGAACGATCAGTAAGGAGACGCACGTGTCTTCCGTAAGTGTTTATGTTTTTTTTTTACAGCTAAAAAGAAATAATAGACTGATAATATTATAATAATTATAAATAATTTTTATTTTCAGTTCCTGTACAATTTAAGGAATAGGACCAAATCAAAAGCAAACGAGAAGATTTAAGTTTATAATTAGGATATTTAAGAGTAGATAATTAATATAAAAGCAGCAGAAGAGATATATTTATACTGTACTCGTGAAAGGAAGCGATGTACAATTATTAGCAAAAATTAAAAAATTGTACCGCCTAATTTAAGTAGCAAAGTTGGTTAAAAAATTGTTTAGTCTAATTAAATTGTTATTTTCAAATATTTACGTGGTTTAAGTATGTGCAATGGAAAAAATCTTAAGAAATCTTTTTCATTCGCTACTTTGAAACTATTTAATTATATTGTTTGAAAAAATAATTATGTGAAATATTTGATTAATGACACGTTAAACTCTTTGTTGCTAGTAATATCAGAGACGCGTCCTTTCAATCATAAGTAGCGATATTGTATTATGAGCTGGTCTCATGTTTAGTTCTTTTTTAATGTTTAAATTATTACTTTGTATACCATATGCATGTCCGAACTATCAACTAAGATTATTATATTTAAGCGAAGCTTCATCACTTAATTTTTATAAATTTTTAAACGTTGTGACCAATAAATTATTGTTATTCTTGAAATTCTACCTTGCTTCTATTTTAGTTTAAAATTTTATAAACTCAAAATAAATGTAGTGGAATTTTAATTTATTTTTCAAATTCAAATTTGAAAGTATAGTTTGTGTCGAGTGTGCGCGCGCACACTGCTCCAAAAAAATCATCTGTGATCATCTGCGTTGTAAACATAACCTCCATGGCAGCTCCAAAACGTCTTTTCCCTTCATCGATGAATCCTCAGTTCCTTGTATTATTTTGCTGATTGTTTTTATTAATAATATAATGCCACCAAAAAAAGGTGCTGCTGGAGGTGGTGCCAAAGCCGGGAAATCTAAGGGCGGCGGAGATGAGGGAGATAAGGGAAAAGGAGAGAAGAAAGGAGGAACCGCTGTTAAGGTTATAAAATCATTTTAAAAAATTAAACGTTCATTTTAAAGTTTTGATTGCATTTTGGTTTACCTCAAATAATGTTGTAGGTTCGACACATACTTTGCGAGAAACAGTCGAAAATTTTAGAGGCGATGGAAAAGTTAAAGGCAGGGCAGAAGTTTAATGAAGTCGCTGCCACTTACAGCGAAGACAAAGCCAGATCTGGTGTAAGTAGATTTAATTATTCAAATTTTTGTAAAAATTCACAATGTGTAATCTTGTTTAATAATTTGTATAAGTAAAATTTATTTACAGTGTAATAATCAAATATTGATAGTTTTATAAGAAGTTTATTTTAGATTATGCCGATTCTATAAAATCTATGTAACTGTATTAGCGCTTAAAGTTTATTTAAATTAAAAAATTATTTAATCTCAGGATCCTAAGAGAAAATTGTTGATTTTAATTTTTTGTAATATTATAGGGTGATCTTGGATGGATGACTCGAGGTTCTATGGTCGGTCCATTTCAAGAGGCTGCCTTCGCATTACCTGTATCTAGTCTTGGTTCTCCAGTGTACACAGATCCACCAGTGAAAACGAAATTTGGTTATCACATTATAATGGTGGAAGGGAAGAAATGAGCTGGTATTTGCACATATTTTTTAAGTAAATTTTGTTTAATAAAGATTTTTATTGTAAAAAGACAATTTTTTTCATCTCATACAAATGATAATCGCGTGAAACATAAAAATTTCATTTGATTACAGCAATATACAAAAAAAAATACAAGTTAATAAGTACCACAACACACATTCAACATAAATAATCCATTTAATCTCGATTATTGTCGCTCCACTATAAACTAGGGGGAAGATTTGTCAACGTGGAAATAAATAATCAGTCGCGGGTCACGTCTATGGCGATTGGAAAAGAAGGTTTGCCTCGAAAAATCAAGGCAGAACTAAAAAATGTTGCGGCTAGCACCGCAAGCTGAGAATTTTCACGTCACCTTGTTTTACCAACTATTTTCTCAATGTTTACCTACTCCTATCTTCTAGACTTTATAAACACACTCGACGTAAGTTTACATATGCAATTAATTAATACTGTAATTATCTGTTTCATAAAAACTTCGTGAAATTAAAGTAAGGGCAGTGTAATTAGAGCATATCATCGGTAAAACAGTTGAATGAAAAAATTCCCGAGGTGTGAAGTTCTGTCTTCTCATTTAGACTCGAAGATTGGGGTTGGTGAAGCGCACGTACTTCAGAAGAGCGTCGTTCTCTTCGCACACCCAAGGCTTCTTGTGGTGACAAGCGACGTCGTGCCAATTGACGCCATCGTTGTAGAACTGGTTCAAGACTGCCAAACAGTTCTCCGGTGCTCCGCCCTGGATGGCCTCGCGATTGTCTGGCTGAGGTTTGCCAATGCTGCAAAAATTACGAAATATGAAAACGATGCTTTCAAAATGCTCTACCCCTGCGTTGAAGGTAGATTGAAAATTGGAGCAACCAAAATTCATCGTTACTTAAAATGGCATTGAAATTAAAGGGCAGCCTATTGTAATATCAATAAGTGATGATTAGGTAATCAATAAGGCATTGCTTTGATTTTCACGTGTAAATTTGAAGTTTTGAAGTTGCCCGATTATAATTTGTAAAACAAAATAGTATTCCTACCCTCCACTCTCGGACCAGTCGTTTTGGCCCCTGTCGGTGGTGGGAGCGAGTTTCTGGAGTTCAGCGGTCCAGAACCAGCCGTTAACTTGGAGCGGCTGCAGGTCGGGCCTGTCGCAGCCCTTGAAGTCACAAAGACGTCCGGAGGTCCAGATGTACTTGACTTTGTCTGCAATGATAAGTAATAAAAAGTTAGCTTCTCTTGTTCCATTTTTCCAATCGAAATTTTAGCAAATTGTTAATTAATTGTTTAAACCGAAAATTGCGTTAATTGCTAATTAAACAGAAAATTGTTAACTAATTGTTAATTAAACCGAAAATTGTTAACTAATTGTCAATTAAACCGAAAATTATTAATTGTTTTTTAATTAAATCGAAAATAGGTAATTAATTGTAAATTAAACTGAAAATACTTAATTAATTGTTCATTAAACCGAAAATTGTTAATTAGTTGACAATAAAACATAAATTTGACGTCCACGATTTGACTTACATATACAGTAACTGATAATTACGATTTTTGCAGTTTTAATTGAAATGTTTGAAGTCGCTTATTAATGATTGTAAAATGAATTTAAAAAACTGTTAAACTTTTGTAATTGAAATTATAACACGATATAACATTAGTCTATAGGGAATTTTGTACGGTACGAAGTGAAAAGCTGTTTGATTGATTATCACTTACTCTGTACGATGCGGCTCTTGATGAATTCGTTCTCGGCGGAGGTTTCCAACGAGACGAGATCCATGCAACGTTGTCTGCAGAAATTTCTGCCGGTCAGCCAGTCGACCTCTTGGCCAGCCGTCCGTGGGTCAACCCACGAGTAGTAATAGCCCTTGCCATTGAAACGCTCGTGAATGGGTCCTTTAAAAAGAAGATGAAAATCGTTTAATTTTTATTGCGATCTATTAATCTTTTTTTATTTTTTTTAGGTAATGATTGTTCAATTTCATATTTTCACTATCGACTTTAATTGTACTTTCAACGCATTCAAGTTTATGCGGAAAAAGTGTCTGGATTCAACGATAATTTTATTTCTGCGCAGATTTATATTGCCTTGCAAATTCCGAGGCGGTGTTTACAAGTTCGCCGATCGTTAAAATAGCGGCATAACGAATTTAATAGCCAAATAGGAACTTTCTTTTGATCCTCAATTTACGCAGTATTCGACACTTCGTAGTCATAGTATGAAAACTATTTCCCTTGTTTCATTGCGAGGGAAAGTCGTGAAAAGTGGCCGTTAAAGTGTACACCGAGCGTCTAAATAGGTGAGGATCTTCAAGAATTCAGTGAGCATCCGAGCCAATGGGACTTTCTCGCGATGCCCAAGGAATGTGCTATTCGTCAATGAGATATTCTTTAATTCTGGATGTTATGACGATTTCTTTAGTAAACAATTTTTTTCATAACCGAACTCACGTGTTATGTTAAAAATTAATATGTTAATTGATGATTATTATGTAAAAAAAATGTGAACAAAAGTTTGTATATTCACATTATGCAGTTTGCGTCATACTTGTCAAAAAGTCTTCATTTTTTGCTTTGTAAAAAAGTCAGCCGAGTGACACAACCTGGTATAAGCAGTCATTAACACCTCGTTTCGCGTTTACATTTTTATTTATAGTTTCATTCACAAAAATTGCAACACGCCTTTTTTCAAATAGAGATGTACGTATAAAATTTTCGGTCGATGTGAAAAATACTATTTTTGTCGAAACTTTGCCAAGTAGACATGCAGTGCTTATATTCTGGCTCATTAAAGCAATTATAGTACAAAAATCGTCTTATCGCCTGTCATCTACTATGATACGATTTTTCGAATAATTTTGGCCTGTAGTTTAATAAAAAAAAATATCCGAAAAATCTTTTCATTAATGAGAGAAAACTAGCTGATTTCCAATAGAAAACAGATTCAGGTCCTGATCAGTAGTAGAGCCTCATTATACGTCAGGCTCCGATTCGCACGGAACAAACAGTGATGTATATTAAAAGGAGCGATTTTATTGTTTAATTAATAAATATCAGGTTAAGTGGCGCCAAAATTCAAATCTCTTTTATTTGAATTTAAAATTTCAATTTGTACATCAAAGAATTTTGTCTGTACTCTAAATATGAATAAGTGAAACTCACGGATTTTACGTACGAATAAGTGAATATGCACTTATTCCACGTTATAAGTCGTTTATTCACTTACTCCATAAGTAAACGGAAAAAAAGCTTATTATTACTAACTAAATTTTACTTGATTTAAGTAAATTTCAGTTTATTCAAATAAATATTACCTTAATTCAAGAAAGTATCACTTGAATCAAGTAAGATTTCTTTATAATAATAATAATTTTTCTTCAGCGTACCAACTATTACCGTAAATGCATCATTTCTATCCAAAGCACAGCCAGTATCTTATTACTCGAAGCGGCACCGAACCAACGCACGAGTCAATTACGAATTTTCCCACCGATCGGAGCGCGCGAGCTAAATTAAGCGACTCCCCCGCGGCGATGCGCGGCGAGTTCCGCGAGGACGCGGTCGAGGAAAGAAAGCGAGAAGGGCCGCGCGGACCGGTGACACACTTCCGGGGGCCCGGTGGCCCCGCGTGAATTTCGAGGCGGCACTTTCGCCCCGGGGGAAATCGCGGGCGGCCGCCTACTTCGGCCGATTCGCTGACCCACAGACGCGCGCGCCGAGAGAGAAATTCGACGGCGCGCAAATCGACGGGGCCCGTTTCACCGATCTTATCGAGTCCCCGGGGTGTAAATGATTGATCTTAGTATTTGTTTAATTTAGGGTTTATTGTTAGGAATGGTTTGTGAGGGGAGCTAGGGTGCGGATTTTTGTTATACTTAAGTTTCCAAAATGTTAAGTTTAGGGAAGAAATTTTAAAGGTATCGCGGTTAATATTTCAAAGGCACATGTTAGTCATTGGTTCAAGTAATTTTTAATCATTTTGATACAATTTTTCATCGTTAAGACGTACAGAGACCACATAAGTATTTATATAAGAAGAGTGAAAAAATTTAATCTGAGAGTTTTGATATTAAAAAATCTTTTTCTTAAAAATGTATGTTTGATTATTATAATAATTAAGTTTTTTTTAACGTAAAAACAGTAGATATAGTGTAAAAGAGAAAGAAGAAGTAGGTGTATCGGTTGAATCTGGGTGTCTGTCTAGTCCCGGTCTGTAACTACTTAGCGAATTTTTCCGCGCAAAGTATGAGGGCGAGTTACAGTGTATGTTGAAGTAGAAAAAAATTAAGTAATTTTTAGATAACAAGGAAAATTTTAAACGCACATTTGCATTCTAGGACTACGACCCTATTTACTTGTACAGTGTAACAAACAGTAATGAATACTAGAAACTTTTTGTTATGCAAAATCCTGATAAGCGTAAAAGAGTTACATAAGGTACACGCTGATTTACAATGATTGCCACACGGACTTGTATGTACCTTTACAGTATTCTAATCTGAAAGTATACCAATGAATTTCAAATGAACCGCGGCCGCTGGTAAATCACCGATTATCTCATGTTTAATAAAAGCTCGAGTATCGCTCATATACATATCGCGATCGAATTTAATATCCTATCGGGACTTTCTACATTTTGCACTTGTGTGCATTTGCATTCCGCGCGTATCCGCGAATGAAAAATTACGTCATTAAAATCGAAGCTCAAACAAACATTCCAACATGCATGCGGAAATTTAAGTGAACCGGTCAAGTCTTCCGCGCTTTGTATGGTTATATTGATCGTTTAAGGTATCAATCTTACTTTATTACTATTAATCAGCAAGTAGTGGTAACGAGCAAAAATTTTTCAATAAAATTTCTTAGCTGTTTTAACGCACAAATAAATAATGGTAACAAGTACCCATGTAAAAAATTCATACTCTGGCCAATTTATGGTTAATTTTTTTACAGTATGTAAACATATTTCTAACCACAAATTTTAAGAATATATAGAAATAAAAGAAATAATGGTAAACATTTCTAAAATTTATAATTTTGCCGTTTATCCTGCTTTTTTCTTGACCAACGATATTTGCTTTTTGCATTCAATTATAGTTTAATTTACCTGCGCTATAAGTATAATAAAAATTTTTTGCAAAAATGACTTAACTTGCTAAAACTTATATTTTCTTATATGCTCTATAAGTAATTTCATAATAATTTCATATTACTTTTGAATATTGAGTAATTACAGTGGTGCCTATCTAAGCGCGTACACATTATATAATACTACCATACAGAATTGATAGAAAATCGTGAGTACAGCTAATGTAATATGTGAGAATGACTAGAGTTAATTTAAAATTAAATTATTCTCCACTCTCATATCCTCCGCGTATGTACCTATATTACATACCATATGTATACACTCATGAATCCACGCGTCTGACAGATACAAACTACCACTCACCTGACCGCACATTCAAAACCAATCAAATCAAGAATAGATCTTCTCTTTTACCCTCGTCATTTAACTTAAGAAAGAGAAAACGCACCAGTTGTCAAATGAAACAGTCATCTTAGACGATAAAAATTTTAGATAACAATCTCAGTGTGTGAAACTGAAGAAGCGATCGATTGCGCAGGTGCACATCCAACCGGCGCGTGTCAAAGGGCCTTATATGTGTATACGTATAAGCGCAAGTAGGCCGGAGGCGCCGAAAAATCGGAGTCACGCGAGCGGCCGCGCGAAATCGCTTTCCCGCCGGTTCTCATTGGGGCACACATGCAGAAGCGGCGTCGTGCCCGCGGCTCATTCGGCATTCCTTTGTTGCGCGTGAAAGTACCTACACTCTTTCCCCCTTCGCGCGTTTCCTTCTCTCTCGTATATAGGGGCTAGTACTTACTCAATTTATTACTTCATTCGCTGATAAATTTTGGCGCGAAATTTAAAATTGAGTAAATAAACTTACTCTTTAAGTATAAATAAGAATGAAGTTCACGTCGAAAGAAGAAATGTTCTACATTGTAATCGCTTTTTCGATAAGTGGACGACTATTAGTTTCGAAAATACACTTTTTCATATTTATAGGGTACAAATTACGTTTGTACACGGTATTCAAACTGCGCGCGAATAATATAAGAAAAATTCTTTTTTAAAGCGTGACCCTTTGTTTTCCGAAAGCACCGCGCACCTGCGGCATGCATAAATGTATCGGCGCTTTCTACGCCTCCGACGTCTCGGAATTTTAATCTCGAGAAAGTGTCGTCGCCCAGCCGATCGGCCTGCCGATTTTCGCGCGCTCGTCATCGCGCGGACTCCCCCCCTCGCGAGGTGCATAAGTATACCCGGACTTTCACCGAGGAACTTTAATTGCCGTCCCGCCGGAGCTAATTGATTTACGAACGTAAACGTATAAGATCCCACGGGATTCCCTTTATTTATGAACCTGTTAGCTGAACGCTAATCGCGGGAGGGTATAATGCAGTGTGGTAAGAGATAATAGCCGGTAATTTCGAAGGCATCAAAATTAATACGCGATCCTCGCCCGCGCTGTTACGCGTTTAATGTGGTTCAATTTTTTTTTCTCTTCACATTTTTTCGCGCGGCTTTCGAGCTGGAAACAATCGCAGGAAAGCTGAGATAGTAATTGTGCGGGATTGAGAAACGCGCAATTTGAAATGAAGTTTTTATCGGGTGGCGGGGGAGGGGGAATTGTGCCACTTGGGACTTTGTAACTTTTCCGGTTGAAACAAACGACAGATTGTATCTCCGTGAGAGAAGTGCGCCGCGCGCGTTGACACTTTTATTGCGGCTCGTCATGTTGCAAAATCAATTTTTCCTCTAATGCGCTAAATTGTCCGTACCCGCAATTTATTACAAAAAGCGGCGGAAACTAACTAACCGGTGATTTTCATATCAGAGCTCGTAATTCTTGGATTTGCAAATATTTGATTAACTTTTTGTTTGTTTTAATTAAATTTTAATAATCAAATTAATTCATTGATTTTGGGAATATAGTATCTAATTTACATCAGTGTTTGTAAATTACTTATATTATGAAAAAAATAATCCGAAATACAAAAATTTTTAAAACTGCGCCTTTATAAATTTGGTAACTTTAAGGTAATCTGATTAAGTTTACCTGTATAGGTGATAAGATTATTTCGATATTCAGTAGTACTCTTCAGAAAGTAAAAGATACTGACTTGGAAAGTGATGCTACAAATTAAGAATTTAGCAAAAATGCGGTGTATACCTAAGTAATTTTTATCCTAAAATCCGGTTAAAAAAACCTAAACCACTTGGTGATCTACATCACCTATACATGTATAAGTATATAAGGTGTATGTATAACTATAAAAGACTAACTAAGACGCATCGTTAAACAAGAATAAATAAATATGAAAATTACAAAAAAATTTATTTGAGTACTTACGTTGAGCACAAAGTGCGGGTATGGGTGGTTCTAGGATGCGGCCGCCGGGCTGCTGGGCCGCGGCGAGTCCGGCCAGGACTCCCAGAAGCAGGAAGCGCAGCATGTCTCTGTGTATCTATAACAAACAGCGAGATTAAAATCGGCGACGAAATGATTTACCGCTGCTTCCGCGAATTATGCTAATCATTCCTCGACCGGTGGAATTTTTTTTTCTATCCCACCAGTTTTACATATATAGCTATACACCTCACTTTTTTCTTTCCAAGGAGCCTCGGAAGTAAAATGGGCGGGACTCCCGCTTTTTTTTTTAATCGAAAAACCATCGATGGGAAATTAATTAGAAAGCGAATAGAACTGGTTCTCAGAGTTATGTAAATACTAGCGGCGGCGGCTATATTTTGATGATTTTAAATGTCGTTCGCGGGATATTCCGGTGATTTGAATTCAAATGGTCGAAATCTTATGACCCCATTTTGAATTTTTTTTACGATTAGCTTTTTTTTTCTCAAGCTAAAATTAGATAATGTGTATAAAAGACTGTTTAAAATTTCGATAGTGCGAAATCGATGTAAGATTTATAAAAATTTCCTTTTCGCTAACTAAAGGGTTTATAAGAAAATCAAAAATTTACAGTCTAATAAATGTAATAATAAACTAAATTGACTACACCTTAAAAGCTATTAAAATACTATAAAAATGAAGATAACACATTTTATAGTGAAAAACCATATAATAGCAATAAAAAAAATAAAAATCGAGGGTCTAATAACAACCTCACTTATATATATAATCTTTACATAATTGAAATCCTTACATTTAATCACACATATTAATCTCAAACCCCAAACAAACAAGCAATTAATAAAAAGAAAACTTCACACTTCACAACATCAAAAAACAAACAAACAATTAATTTCCTACTAAAAAAACTCTACAAAAAGACCTCTAAAACCAACATCACCAATCCAGCACCGCCACATTTTCTCCCGCGCTCTTCCGTTTCCTCGTAAATCTCCGCGGCGTTTCCGCGTAAAAAAAAGATCCAGAGGGAGAAGCACCGATGCCCGCGCGCAATCAGCATAAATTTTCATCGGCCAAGAGAAAGAGAGAGAGAGAGAAGCCGGGGAGAATCGCTTATCGGGCCGGCGGCTTTCTTCCGAAAACCGGTTGCGCCGACGACGTTTTCGAGGCGGGGAATTTTTTTCCTCCTTTTCTTTTCTCCCGCGCGCGCACCGTCTTCTTTCGCGCGGATTCGCCGAATCCGATTGAAGCGCCGGTGAAATTGCCGCTTTTCCTTCGCGCGATTTTTCCTTCGCGTAGGTATTACGCTAAGTTTCGAATTTTTAAGGAGATTACGCGCGGATTTTTTTATGAGTTCGTTAGGCTAATTACGATCGTGTGGATAATTTTTTTTATTGGTGATTACGCGGCTGTCGTTAAAGTGTGTACTCGAATTAGTGCGAAGTTACGAAGGTATAATTAATAGATAAATAGTGAAAATGAATTAATTAAATATTATATATAAATTGGATAAAAAAGATGTTTTTATGTAATTTAATTAAAAAGTTACTAATGTTTTTTACGGACAAGTGAAGCGAGGACTTTAACGATGACGAGTGTATTACAGTCAATTATCGGCGGATTAATTTATTGCTCGGGACGGAAAGAAAAGGTATGCTTTATGCAGCGGTCAAGTGTATCTTGAAAACTGGTTTTCTAGTGTTTACATAGCGAAGCACACGTTGGGAAGTAGTTTTTTTTTTAATGAATTATAATGAGGCGGTCATTAGTACCTAAGTAAATTTCGTAACACTGTTACATTATCTACTTAACGACGTCCGGCCCGCTTAAATTTGACCATCCGCATTCCCAAAATTCCGCGGTGAATATTTCACGGATTTCTAAATTGTGAGAAATATGCTTTATCGATATGTTGTGATGGCTTGAGATTTTGGGTCAGTCAGATTCTTGCGCTTGGGTGGCTTCACTTTAATGAAGCGGTTGGTTACTGAACCGCCACCAGGTAAAAAATTACCATTACGTATTTTTCATTTATGTTTATGAACCCTGTAAAAAATTAACCATAAATTGGTCAGAATATGCGTATTCTGGTCAATTTATGGTATATTTTTTTCAGGGTAATTATCACTAATAAAAATTTATATCATCAATTAAAGAGGTTTGTGATTTATTTACAATCTTTACTCTAAAATAAATTATCACCTTTAAGTATTTTCTTGAATTTGTTTTTGTTAATATGGAATTTTTTCCATTGCAAAGGATTTTTATAACTATACGTTATTACTAATTATATTTTTATAACTATACCTATTATACTTATTCTTAATTTTTATAAAAAAATAATTTTACAATTTGTATTACGTTTTAAAAGATACGGAAACTTCTAATATAATTTCTGCCAAAGACACTTTTGGAAATTACAGTTACAAATTATGACACTGAAATTTTAAAGATAAACATTGAATTTAAGAATATTGACCTCGCTAAAAGATTCTAACGGTTTCAAGCATAATTTAAAACTTTATATACGCAAAACATCACTGGTAAAAAAATGTTCAAATACATATACTGTATAATTAAAATTCATTGAAATACATATTGTAAAATTTAAATAATTAAACGCACAGCAATCAAAATAATTAATTTACTATCTATTTAATAATTAGTTTTTTTTTGCAATGTTACTATCGACAACTACCAATTTAAAAATCTATAATTTTCCCTGGTAAAAAACGGCCACTGTAGAGACACCTTTGAAACAAATTTTGTTCAATTTATGACTAAAAACCATTTAAAAAATATTTAAAAAATGGTCACTTTTTACCAGTAAATTTTTTTCATCCAATAAATAAACTGCTACTCTCAAACTCCCAAAAAATCCCACCATTGCCTACCCCAACAAAATCGTCTTCAAGCATCCTTCAAAACACAAATGCGCACTCAAGGGTCACTCAACCGAAAAGGTCAATCCTCCGAACGAACTTCAACTCGAGAATCGTAAAAAAAAAGTCTTACAAATAAAAAAAAAAGTCACCTGCGATCGAGAGACGGAGGAGGACGGAGAGGGAGGTTGCGATGCTCGGCAATCGACGTTCGCCGGTGAACTACGTCCGCAGCCGGGCCCGCGGCACCCCTATATATACACAACGGCGCGCGGCCGATTCGGCGGCTCCTCCTTGCGCCGCCGCCGCCGCCGCCGCGGCTCGACGCCGCTATACGGGGCCCGAAAAAATCTGTATCGCGCCGGGCATTCCTCGCTTGCCCAAGCGGACACTTCCGCTCACCTCTGGAAATCGGGCACCTCCCCATCACCGACCGGCGGCCTTTTCCGGAGGTCGCATTGTCGGGGGATTAGGTGCGCTTCGCGGGTTGCGCCTTCGACCTTTTTTTAATTGATATTAACGACGTCGGGCCGTGACCCGCTGGCCTAAGTATGCGGAGAAAATTTGTTTGGACGGCCTATGTGCGTTACGAAATTTTGACGGGTAATGGAAAGAAAATTTGTGGGCATGCACGAAGAAATTGTAGGGTTGACGTGGCTATTGAAAAGTTTGTTTGTTTCTTTTAAAAAACGTAAAGAATTACGGAGAGGATTTTTTGGGAACAATTGCTAGGGTGATCTTGAATTCAAGGTATCAAGTACGATTTGTTTAGATAGAAATGTGTACAAATTAGACGGAAAAAGTGTAGTTTTTAAAATGTTCGGGATAATGTATGACCAAATTGTGGGTGTAATTTTTTAGTGAACAGGTCATTTGGTAAAATTTTGATTCGATTGCTATGTTTTCAGTTTTTCTGAATACCTGCAGACTAGCGATCAGGAATTTGCGTTTCTCTGCTAGATTAATTTTGTAATATAATGTATATTACTGGTAGATGTAAATAAATAAATAAATAAATAAATTTTGTAGAAATATATTATATTTGAATCAAATAATTTGTTTAAAGAAGTTCTGTCTTCTTTTTGCAGTTTCTGTACAACATTTAAGGAGTTCGATTCTTGTCAGTAACAAAGATAAATTTATCGATAATTAAACAAAATCATAACAATTTTAAATAAAATTTAATTTATTTTTAATAAACACGAGAAAGAATTAATATAGTAAATAATAATAAATGATTAGGTAAAGTATATTTCAAATATATAAGTAGGTATGCTTTCTCATTTAGTATTTAGAAATTCGAAATTCATACTGTAATTAGGTATTGAATGATTACTTAAAAATTTTAATGAAAAACAATTCTTTTTAAAAGGAAGTAAAATTATATTTCACTTGATCGTGTGCCAATCAAATAAATTCCTTGACTCCTGCAGTTTATGACTAAAATAAACAAAAATATAGATAATATAATATTTACACAATTACATCATCCTATTTTAATCTTCAAAAAAAAAATCACTACTTCAGATAAAAAATTATGCATCTCTAAACTCGATCTATTAGCTGACTTTTCCCTCGAATCGAGTGTTTCATTCATCACTCTCTCACCTCAAGATCCTCACCAAATTTAAAATTCACATAATAATCGACGCGAGAAAATCCGCGCCGCATTAACCCGATATCCTCGTTCGCAGGAAAAGCTCGCGTGCGCGCGTTAAGATTCCGCCGTTACGCAATGGTTATAAAATAATGGAGCTAAAACCGAGCTAAACTCCTGATTTACGATCGTCCGCATTAAATCGGCGAGCTCCGCGTTTTACCGTAAACTTCGACCGCGCGCACAATAATTGAGACGAGAGAGAGGAATAAATCATCAGGTGGGGGCTGCGGAGATAACCCCGCGAGGCCTTATAAGCGTCTGATTCGGCGCTTCCGCGTTTCTCTGTGTCGCCGCGCGGCCAAGTGCCCGGTAGCGCGTCTCGAAAGCCAAATCCTCCTTGCGGATAGCGGGAAATCCATTGGGAAATACGAAAACGGCGCGCGGGAACTACGAATACTTACGTCGCTAACGATCGTCGTTCCTGACGCGTGATGTCACTCGCATTCCGGTTTGACTATGCTGTCGATTTTTGATCGATTTGTTGGTGTAGAAGATTCTGCATGTTTTTTCATTAATGACATTTTTAGTTTTAATTATCGGCGAATAGTTTTGGGTTGAAGTTTTGTAAAATTGAAGAAAGTTCACTTTGACTCATACTGATCAGAATGTACATTTATACATATATTTTCACTTGAAGCCGTAAAATTAACTTTTACGACTAATAGTACCAACAAATTTGATGAGATTCTATTCTTATGAATCAGAGTTGTTCCGTTATATTTAAAGAAATTTCCCTGGTAGAAATTTTTGACCTGTTGACCAACGGCTGCCTAACCGCTGGTAGACATTTCTATCAGGGTTCTTACTTAATAAATTAGATATCTTATCTAAAGTTTTTAACCTGTTGAATTCATAAAAAAAAATTATACCGCGAAAATCTGTAATTTGTGAATAAATGCATTTTTTTTTAAATATTTGATTGTAATTAAAGTTTAGTAATTAAAGTAAGATCAAATTAAAGTTTGATTATAGCCTCATTGAAATGTAATTATTAAGGGCATCTCACTGTACATATTAACTATTTAAACTTTGTGATATAATCGTTATAATCCATAAATATAAAAAGTATCTAATCGTAAATTATTCACGTAAAAAGTAACGCTTCAATAAAAAAAATTTAATTATTTAAATTTTACCGACGCATAATTAAAACTTTAGTTATCCATAATTTGACATAATATTAGCAAAGCGGACATAAACTAAAATCATTAAATACAGAAATTACACGTATAATGCTTGAGTAAAATATGTAAATGCATAATTAACGAATTATATACATTTTACGACGCTAATATAGAAGGATAAGTGTGTTAAGGTGTGGTCGAGTGTCACACGTTAAACAACTAATTCGCAATTAACTTTTCGCGCATTACTTCTAATATTCGTTATATACATATATTCATTTGTACAGAAAAATTCCAGGTAAAAGGCTCAAATTATCCAGGTGGATTTCAGGCGCGAAAGAAACGTTTTCACCGAGCGAAACGGCAAAAATGAATTGAGACTTTAAGTTATTCAATATTCGTCGCGCTTTATTTGATGTGTAATTTCTAATTGAAAGTGAAGCCGAAAAAAAGTAGTACGTCAAATGTGTGTCAGCCGCGGCACGCGGCGTCGCCGACCGTCTTTGTCTCGCTTAATTTATTCTTTTTTTCTCCGACCAGACTGATGGTGTACATTAGCCGATGCTAAAACCCATAGCGATTTTTCAAATAATTTTATGCATTTTTCTAGTTGTTTATAAGACATTCGCAAACATGCTACGTGTAATTTTTGTATAATTGTAATAGTTACTTTTTCTCAGTGAAATTACCATTTTTTCTGGATAAACCTTCATAGGTAACAGTAATTACATTTGACATTTTTTCGAAATATTATTTTCTTTTTGTACGTGTAGAATAACTAACAATCCTTTAGAAAAAAAACTTGGCCTTCGGTTGAACAGTAGCTATATTTACGTTCTTTTTTTACTAAAATAATCTCCGCACGTATCTGTTCTATCAGAAAACAATCCTTTGGACAAAACTATTTTTGGATCCCTGACAAAGTCAAAACACCAAAATACCACTTATGCAAAAATTCAGCAGAATTCCCCAGATTTATTTAAAACTCACGCAGGACGCGTCATGAATGTTTAAAAAAATTTATTGAGTATTCGATGTAAACTGCAAATTATTGCTCCAAAATGTTTCAATCAATCCAGGTTAATTATTTTAATAAGAAACATGAACAATTTTATTTGGAATCAGCTATTCATATAATCTTGCTCATCATTCTAAAAATACAAAAAATTGACACAAGTGATGATTATTAATGACACCTATAGTTTTGAATGCAGAATTAATCAACAAGCATAATTCATATTGTTTTTAATTACAAAAGAAGTTCTATATAGTTTAATTAAATATTTGCAATGGAAAATTTATCGCACATTACTTATATACTTTACAACTTGCTATAAATAAAATTTTACTATAAACATATTCGATAATCAATAAAAATATTCACTTAATTAAAATCTTCGTAGGAGTACATAAAAAATCGCGCTAATTAATTAAACAACTCTTTCTCTCTCTAAATATGAAAAATATGAAAGAGTGAATATTCACTCTTTTAACATTATAAGTCCACTTATCAAAAAAGTGAACGCATTATAAGGTACAAAAAGTGAATATTCACTCTTTCGAGTTTCGACGTGAATTTACACTCTTTTATACTTAGATACCTTAAATTATCAACCTCCATACATAGAAATTTCAAATTACAAGTAACAAAAATTAGAAATAGACCTATCAATCACTTCCAAAAAAAAAACCGCTCCATATTCTCGAATCATCCATAACAATCTTTAAAAAAAAAAAGACGCATTCCTGCTCTCTCGCGAAACACTTTCGATTCCCGCGAGCCCGCGGAGAAAAGGGAATTTCGTTCGGTCGCGTTACGAAACCCGAGTGCTATCGGTAAGGATGTCGCGTTCGCCCGGTAAATCGTAAAAGCCGCGTCCGTGTCGCTCGGCGCGTATACGCACCTGCGCGTCCGAAGGAGAAAAAGGAGGAACGGAGGAGGAACTAAGTGCTTTGTACTCGGGAATGCAGCTTTCCTACAGTCAAGGCCGCCGCGACTCGGTCTTTTGAAAATATTCGAGAGAGATCGGGAATCTTCTTCGGGGGGACCTGCGTTTGCAATACGTATTTGCGCGCCTTAGTTTTCGAATGACGGGCACGTGGGTGTCCTTCTCTTTTGGGGAGGTTGTTTCGGTACCGTCGTTTCCGGGCTTCCTTTTTAGGTTTTTTGCAGTTTGATTTTTTAGTCACTAACGAAATTACGGTCACGTATTATTAAAATTAAGGTAATAATATATAATTTTTATTTAAAAAAATGACAATAAAAAGTTGCTATGCTTTATTATTTCATTTATTATTAAATTTAATTAATATTTAGCAACTTTTATAAGAAAAATGATACTTAAGAAAAATCGGTTTACATGTCGTACGTTTCTGTCATGTTTTTCTTCTTTTAGCTCTTCTTTTAAATAAAATTCTTATACGACTTTCACTGATACTTTCAAGAAGTCTTTAAAATAATTTGCGCCACTTCCTCGTACGTTAGCAACAATTTCTTTTCTCCCTCACGCTTCGTTTATACGAAAAAATAATAAAAAAATGTTTGTAAAAGATCCGTTACATTGCAGAGAAAGTCAAAGTGTCCACTGCTCCTTAGCAAATAATAAAATAAATGTTGAAAACACATTTTATTTAATCTCCTAATAAATAAAACAAGATCCACATCCTTTTAGAAATGCAGTATAATTATTAAATTTAAAAGTAGTTAAATCATCCTTCTAATTACACCTTACTCACGCAGGAAAAATATATTTTCATACTTCGTAAGTGTTTATGTGATTTAACATAAAAAAAACTTAAAATTTATTTTTCCAATACCAAAGCTAACCACCAAGCAAATCAAAATAAACACGGCTCGTCTTATCAAAAGATACAATGATCAGTAAAATGTCAAGGGCCACTTTCACTTTATCTTCATAAACATTCCCGTGCGCGGAGAGGATGTATCATACTAGCCATACAGACAATAATTACTTTATTCCCAATCTCCTCTTCTTTAACGGGTTTAATTAAAGCAAACAAAATTTGTTCGATCGTCCGTTTGAGTATTTTACCCTTACAAAATTTTGATTATAATTGAGTCTTTTACCCTCCATCTATCCGATTTTCAGCATTGAAAAATATAAAATTGGTTTGGATACATCATAGAATTTAGGATATAAATTAGAGGTAATCTTCAAATGTTCAATAGGAGAATTTATTTATTGGAAAAATAACACTCAAAGTTACACACCTTTAGAACGCGTGGTAATTATGTGTATAACAAGTGAATTTGACGATGAAGATGCACATTAAAAAGTTTATAATATAAAATAGAGGCAACATTTAAAGATTCCAAGAATTAAATGTTTATATTAATATATCATATTTATATTTGCGATTTAATTAAATATTTATATATTATTAATACTGATTCACAATTAATTTTTCAGTTCACCAACCAAATTATAATGGTTTAACTGAAGCGCTAAAAATCCTCCAGAGTAACCCGAGCGCTTGAGGATGAGTCCAGCCCCGGTAAGGGGCATAGGTGGATTCGTAACGATCGGCTGCGAGTCTAAGAAAGGCACTGTATTTTGACCCAAATCCTTGCGATTATCCGTCGACGTGAAGCGCACAAAATGACCGTGACCAGAAATCTCAATCTCAGCCTTGGGATTTGTCGCACTCGGCACTTCTGGTTCAGTAAGCAGGACCTCTTGCCTATAACAAAAGATTCAATCGATTTAACGGGAGCATTTACAAAGACTAAAATATTTACAAGTATATACATATACTCACCTCACTCCTTGGAAATCACTTTCTTTCCAGTAAGTTGAGTCGACATGGAGTACACCCTTCTCATAGTCGCAGGGTGTTACTTGGATTTGCAGCGCCAAGTCACCGTCTTTTTGAAAGAATTGAAAACCTGTAATAACTTCGTTCTCCCCAGCGGACAAATCATCAAGCAGCACTTTTCTCGTATCGTAGGTAATTGTGTGCAGGAATGGATTTGGACGGAAAATAGTATTGTATTTATATTTCTCAACATCATCATGGCGCGCATCGGTAAATGGAATTTTTGTCTTTGTAGTAGAACTAGCGTCTTGTGATATCGTTTTCCAATGATTTTTAGTCATAAATTTGGGTATGTCTTTCCATTCAGGTTCACCAATTATGGTACCATCAGGTCCAAATTCTCCTTCTTGTATCTTCATGTAAAATACTCGGCCTTTCTTTACCAGTTGCGCACCGGTCACCACTCTGGAAAGTGTTATTTACAAAGTTTAATTTAAATGCTTTTTTGTCAAGTTGGCCAAGTTTACAAACATCAAAGTAATCTGATTAAATTAAGTGTTAGAAATTAAAAAATTATGTACATACTTTTTGTTTCTGTAATCCGAGTACATCGGGCGCAAACTGAAATATCTATCTTCTTCTCTGCGACCACTGTCACACGTGCATAAGCAGTGATTTTGGGTTATTTTTCTAAAAATATTCAAG
Organism: Eurytoma adleriae; assembly: GCA_900480045.1. Lineage (NCBI taxonomy): Eukaryota > Metazoa > Arthropoda > Insecta > Hymenoptera > Eurytomidae > Eurytoma > Eurytoma adleriae. The sequence continues at coordinate 95,879 of UXGC01000421.1, forward strand.
CTCTCTTCCATTGTCTTATTCGAACAGTTGGTGATATTCTTATACCCAAAGATGTCATTATTAGAAGTTTTCGCCCAGTCATACAGACGGGGGGATGATTTATCCTGAAATATAACCATAATACTAGTATTTAGCATACATTTAAAGTCTTCAATTTTTTAATATATTTTTGTTTACGAATTATAAGTTCATCATACAAATTAATTGCATTTAATTAATCAAAGATATTTATCATGGTATGGCTTACGAATTATACTTTGAACTCACGCTAACAAATATGTAGTTTTGCGCGAATAGAATTCAATACATTATAACAAATATTAAACTAAATTTGGATTAGTGAACATTCCATTGGACCCAATGTGCATAATTTCGATTGTAATACTTACAGAGTAGCAAACTTCGAATGAAGTACCAAAAGGCTCGCAGTCTCTTATGTATCCCTCTGCACATCGTTTGCTTACTTCGAGGGATCGAGAATAATCCGAAAAATAGGTATGCTTTTCTTTTGTCGTGGCACAACTTCCTTTATCACCTGTTAAATCACTACTGACCACTATGTGCGTTTGCAAAACAGGGCCTAATTGCACGTAATTTTCACCTAGAATTGAAAGCATCGTGCATTAAGTAAATTAGTAATCATATGCAGTAAATAAATATTCAATCGTTTTTATAAAACAATATTGCATACCTTGTTCCCATTGTGTCGGATTACATCTGTAAAGTGTTCGAGGAGCTACCTCCATTGCGGATTTAACAGCCTTGTAGGTATTATTAACTGCTTTTTTAAACAGTCTGAAGTCGTCATTTATATTTACTGTGAAATTCCCTGAAATAATTATTATTATAAGGCACACTCTGATAATTGCACTAAACTTACTTATTTTTAATAAATTCTACCCTGGTAGAAAATTCACCATAAATTGACCATAACTGGTCGATAAAGTCCATAAATTGACCAATTTATGATTAATTTTCCACCAGGGTAATTAAACATTTAATTAATAAAAAAATCATTGTCAAAAAATTCTTACCTCTTTCATTTTCTTGTCTAAAAGAAAAAGCGAACTTTCTGACTTGTAAACCTTTCATGTGAGTGTCCAGTACAAGATTATACAAATCGTTTATCAGTTGCTGGGATGATTCTTTTTGCGAACATATCACACTAAGATGCTTTAATAGAAAAGAATAATTTATAAAAACTTGAGTATTTTATCTCATTATCAGCGATTCAGTTAATTCATGTTTATTTTATAAAGGGTACGTTTTAGAAGTATTTACTTACCGAGCTTTCCCTATTAATAATAGCAAGAGTAGATTCAACTTTATCGTTGCCGTCGATCAGTGTCTCGTGCATTTTAAACAAGAGCCTCTCGAAGCCATTTTTATGCAAGTTATGTTCGTATAAAGTAATGGTATTTGAAAAGTCTATTAATTCACTAATATTTCGACCCTGCATACTCGTAAAAATGTTCAAATATCTCGTGTAAATGAATTCCACGTCGGCCGCCGTGTCGAAAAGGCTCTTAATATTTTCGGACAATTTGGTACGCAGTTGATCCGAGATCTTGAATAATATCGCGTCCTTCGTCGCTTGGATGTCCTGGGACAGTTGGTTCAGCTTCGAGATGATTATGCGGTCGCCTTCGGTCAGAGTAGCTTCTTCATTTTGTAGGTACTCGCGAATCGTTTTCCCGGCGTCGACGCCGAAGTACAAACTCAGGGCGACCTCAAAGGTATTCCACGTTTTCTTTAACCGATTGCTCGAGGAGGTCTCGGGCCAGCTGACTGCCAGCAGCAAGCAACAAAATAATACCGTCAGCTTGGACATACTAGCTTATTCAATAGACACTGTAATGAAAAACTGAAGTAGCTTGAAGCTGTCTGCGAAGTAAGTTTATATCTTAATTTTTAAGTATAAATGAATTTTTTCTTACCTTTTGATAGAATAAGTAGACTAATTTTATTCGCCACCTTAGATCAGTTAATTGAACAATTTCAACATCGTTCTGCGCAATTCAACTAAAAGATCACTTATGATTAGTAGAACGCGATGGGCGATTAATTTATATGAAATTGAACAATGCGCGTTTAATTTACACAATTGTACATTTCGATTTTATCAATTTAAAAGCGCACGGGCCTACGCGCGAGTTAACACGTTCCCTAGCAGGGGCCATCAGTGAGCCTCCGTATATAGCTTTATCAATTTAAGGAAATTTTGGAACTATAGTAAGTCAAACAGAATACATCACGGATTCGTCTTTTATATTTCTCCATTCAAGTCAAAGTCATGAAAATTGGCCGGATGTTTAATTTCAAAGCTAACTTAAATAAGCTCCGCGTATAAATTCCACAGATGGGCGTCTTGCTATTGTTATCAGCATTGACGTTGATAACAATTTGTTTTTTAACTTCACCACACATTGGCCTATTTTTTGAAGTTTTCCGTTATTGAACAATTTCGATATATTTATTTATTTCTCAATCCATAGATCTTATCTGACAAAACATTCCGCTAAATGTTCATTAAAGTTTCCTCGTTTCTCTAGAGTATAAGTAAACTAGCTACCCTCGAATACTAACTTTGGATTTTACTCTCTTATTGCATAAGGTAGTGATATTAAGTGATCCATAAAAAGTAAAATACCGTTGGTTGACTGATCACGGTGCTGTTGTTTGATTCATATTTTTTTGTTATTTAACCGATAAAGAGCGCTACGGTCCGATACCCAATTTTAAATTTCGCGCTCTTACTATTCATACTAGAAAACACAAGAAAAAACACAATTTTTTAACTAATATACCTTTAATATTTAGCTATTCTCTTTTAAAATAGATACAGGTATTGAACTTCACCCGGTAACATAATATTTATGTGTATACGACTACGGGTGTCAATCACTCAGTATGCCCTGCACCTATTTTTTGAAATCCGCTCTTTAGAGGGGTCAAACTTAAAATCCAATTCTAAGTTGGCCAATTACAGCCACAAATCAGCTACATCACAGGCACCGGCTCGCCCCGCGTTAGATTCATCGGTCCGCACATCACAGGCGCGCCCATGCAAATTCGTCGCGGCTTTCGATTTTCTCCGTTCGTTAGCGGCGCATTAATTATGAACATGTGTGTATGTATATGCGTATATACGCGCGTCGTTCGCAGGTGGATTTCACGGCGGTCGCGATAAGCGCGAGTTTCTCGGAGACGCGCGACCGTAGCGGACGCGGGGAGGGAAAAGAAAGCGAGATGATGGGCGCGGGGCCGCTAATTTTTTTGAACAGGAATTTTAAATCGGCGGCGCGCGGGAAAAGGCGCGTTTCGTAATCCGCGCTTTTCCGACGCCCCGGGGGGAGATACGTGACTTGGTTTTTTCCCCTGGCTTTGGGTTTCTTCACGGAGCTTACGATTTTTTTTTATATTAGCTGATGCTTTAGATGATTAAACTATTGTTTATTAGTTCACTCGATTGTAAATGTGGATAAGTGAAGTTTTGGTCTGGTAACTAAATGGTTAGATTTATTCGAATTGATAAAAACTGTAAATGTATAGATGAAGACTTATGATATTAAATAAATGGATATTGACGAAATCGACTTATTAAAGGGTGTGGTGAAAAATTTATTTATTTTTTTCCTGCTCGTTTAAAGGCATTTTACGAAAGTTCCTCTTTTACACCAAAAATGATTTCTTAAAGCCGACATTATAAAAAGCATCACGCACCTAATCGTTTTCTATTTCACGAGATAAGAAAGAAAGACCGAACTTTCACTAGGGATATATTAGGCAAACTGTACAATTCGATGTCAACGAGAACATGCACATCGGGTAGCGGGACAAACGGTAGGCCGGGTAAATTCTCAAGCAAATCGCCCCTTTCGTACGTGCCCTGCGAAAAACAAAGTGTCAATTATTTGTCAAATCAATGGTCACATTATCTTTTTTTTTGTTTTAATCATTACCGGTTTCGGTGGACAATTTGAGGTACCAAAACCGCAGATCTGCCTGATTTTATTCAAGTAGGAGCCCTCCGACTTTTCGGCACACATATTCACGTTCACACTTAGTCCAGTTGGTACTTTGTACTGGCCAAACGCTCGACCCCACAAGCTCATCTTCAACTTTTTAAAAAAATAAATTTGATAATCATAGTTCATAAGCTTCGATATGAAGAAATATTTGTGCTTACGTAAATTGTTGGTGGCAGCTCTTTAATGAGGTCGACATGCATCGATATACCATTTACTGCATCCGAATGGTACACTATTCCAAGATCAAAAGTCTCCTCATCTATATACGTGCCATTTATGAAGTCGGTAATTATATCCTCAATATTTGTGATGTAATTTTTCTTAAAGCAGATTTCATTATGATACTTTGATAGGACAAGATGGAACCAAGTTTTAATTTATAAACTTAATTATGTACTCACTTTACACTTGACGTTATGGCAAAGAAAAATTAACACAACAATTATTTTGCAGTTGCGTAATAGTAGCATCTTAGTGATCGTCGATGTATTTTGTTATGGATGGAGCTCGATGCCAAAATGTCAGCAAGAATATGTATGATCTTCTTTATACTGCAGTGTCTATAAAATCGAACTTGTCAATAATTAAGATTCACGAAGGTTGAATTAAAATTAATCACCTTCATTGTTTTTGAAATCCAAACCATAATTTTGATCAATCTCATTGTCATTGTTCGAACTGATTGCAATAGTAAGTTAGAATTTCATATAATTTGTTGGTAATGTATGCCTAGTTCTTTAATTATCTTCATCAGGATGTGTATGCCTGTATGTATAAAGATTTATTTAAAGATTTTAGTTCAGCTTCACAATTTTAGTCCATCAAATATTTATTTTTCGATCTTCTATCAACATTTTTTTTATTTCAATTTCAGTAATTTTGATAAGATATTTTTATTAATTTCCGTATTTTTATGCGCATCACCGCATCACGTCACCTGATTAAATTCCTCATGGTCAGTATTTTTTAAATAACAAATACCTGCAGGCAGAGGTACTATTGGAGGGGTTACTATTCCGCAGAAGATCGAACATTAAAGTTGAGTAACGCGCGGCGTGGTAAGTTTAGATCGGTGACCGGTAAGTTGCAACAACGTGTAGGGTACTTTTTCAACAATGTCTTAAACGAGGGATGGTCCCACCTTCCTGGTATAAGCTAGTAAAGCTGATTTTATCGTATGTAAGTGTCTCTTCGACACAGGCTGAATGGTCAGCAAGGGCTGGTCTTACGAAATGTGCAATAAGACATTAATGAAAAAGTGCTGGAGGCAAAGACCTGTTGTGATAAACAAGTGTAAAACAAAGAATTTAATCTTTAATTAAATAATAAATTCATTAATTTTTAACGCACAAAAAAGCTTCTTCAAGATTTCGAACACCTCAAATGAACCCACAAGAATCAATAAAGTTAAGTCCGCGTCTCCAAAAACGAAAAAAGAATCACTTTCCCACCAGTTATGTAGCTCTATACTCCAGCAACCGTCAAAAAAAAGATCCTTCCAAACGAACGAATACTTCTTTGAGAGAATTAACCGTTTGAAGAGTCAACACTTCGCTCCAGATCAAACGTCGCCGAGAGGCCCACGCCTCGCGGCGAAAGTCGTCCCGCGTGGAAAGCTGTACCTATACATATGCACATACTCATTGCGACCCGGGCTCAGACAAAAGCCGAACCCTGGGCAAAGGCAAACGATCACCTGACGCTTTTTACCGCTTCCTTCTTCTCTCAGCGCGAGACGATGTTGAACCAAGAGAAGCACTAATTTCACCTACGCCGCTTCCCCGAAAAGTGCCTCTGCGCGCGTATGTGCGTCAGTGCAAAATAAATTTCGGCGCGAGAAAGTCGAACGAGCGCGTGGCCGTGTCACGTGTGCTTATTAAAATTTTGGGCGGATTATTAACATTTTTTTATAGGGAGCGGTGCTCGTGGTATTGGGCTTGGGTAGGTGGTTTTTTTAGTATGCGTTTGGTGGAGGAAAGTGGAGAAAGATAAGATTTTCCTTTCGTATGTTTTGTTATAAATAAATTACCACAGTAAAAGAATCATTGACAAGCAACTTCTTCAAATTTAATTGTTTTATTTTCCTTTATTTTTTAATATTTCACATTTAATATATTAATTCTTTAATCATTTAAATTAAAAAATTACTTTAGAAATATGAATCTTGAAAATAATAAATATAATAAATAATAATAAATAATAATAATAAAGAATAATACATATAATAAGTATAATAAAAAAAACATATTTTGGTATCTGTAATATTCATTACTTATAATGTTACTTTTAACTTTTTAGAGTGCTAATTTGCTATTAGACATTATTGTATTTTTTGTGGAAAGTTTTAGTGATTATTTTTAGTAAAATGTTTTACTACTAAAAATTTAAATTAGTAATCTATATTAATTCATTTAAAAAAATAATTTTGTCCACGCATATAAAAAAAGTAATATTTAAATAAATTTAGCCAAGTAAAATACCGTTACCACGTAAATTACGTGAATTACGTCAGGTACGCTTACAAATTGTGAGGGAAATTTGAATCGAACTGTTTTGTTTTCTTTAATTAATTTATTAACAACCATTAAAACGCTGTAAATTTTTTATATTTTATTGTGTTTTTATTAAATTTTTTAAATAAATTATTATTATAGTTAATTAAATTAAGTTATATTTAAGGAAAAAATTTGAAATTTATATGTACATGTACCTATAGTTAACATTTACAAATTAAAAAAATGCAAAATGCTGCATTAAAAAATGACTTCTTTATTTTCAAACTTTAAGTGTTATTGTCCGATCGATCACTTCGATTAAAAATGAACTTTTTTTCATTTAGTCTAATACAAAATGTGAACTATGTAAATAAGATTCATAAGTAAGGAAGATATTTTTCATTTATAAATATTGTGAAAGCGAGCGAATGAATTGAAACTACGTGGAAATATTAATGAAATCTTCAGATTAAGCTAGGTATTATCGGTAACGCGATGTCATAAATCGATTGACGATCAGAATTCATCACTAATTTGCGAAAGTAGTTAAAATGCACTTTAATCCAATTCTTGTGTCATAAAAATCCGTCGCATCATTATTACAACTAACAATTGTAAAAACAGCAGCACAGCTCAAAAAAATACTCCAAATCGCAGATTCGCAGATAAGATAAGATAACTTAACCCAATGACCTCAATAATCCCCACAGCCTATCGGATGCACTTGGACTACCGCAAGATACTCATCTAATTCGTAAGATCACGTCAAACCGCCATCTTTCCGTCATCGGCGTCCAGCTCGCAAAGTCGCAATGCTTCCCTAACCTCAAACCGCACGGCTCGCGTCGAGTCACTCAGTTTGTCAGCTTACGTCGCCCCTGCCTGCCAGAGGGGCCCTGGAAAGTTTTTCCACGCACCGAGAGCATCATATGGTCGGGTGTATGTGGCAGTTGGGACGCGCGATGTAAGTCCCGTCGACTGCAGGCAGACCCAACCCCCTATACCCATTCCACGCGCGAGTCATGCCCCGGCGGCATGAGCGTCCAGGAGGCGGCTACTGCTACTGCGTGACCGTGGACTGCTGATACCAGGTGAGCCCTCGGCGACGGCGACGGCATGTCGTGGGGCCGGCGCAACGACGGCCTCCTGGCCAAGGTCAACTTCCCCCCGTACACGTTGCAGATGCTCACCAGCAGGCACGTGCTCGTCGGCGGCGGTGGCGGATCCTCCAGGACAGGCGTTGCCAATGGATTTGTAAGTGTTCCGCGGTATTTTTTTCTTTTTCTTCTCTAAGGGTAGCATTGGTTAGGGTGCTGCGGGGGTCTGTGCTCCGAGCCTGATTTTGGAGCTTGTCGTGCAGAGTCGCTGGAAAATTATTTCATTTAAATAAGGAATTAATTGGATATCAGATATTGTTGAGAATAAATTTATTATGAATTGGCTCATTTGATGTACAAAGTGAGAAATTGTAAACATAAGTTTATAAACTAAAACTTTTTTTAAATTTAATTTTGATTGGTATTAAGCGTCGAGAAAAAATTTACAATATGTGTTAATTATCCAGAGTAAATAATTTCAAAATTAAAAAACAAAGCTTGAGGAATTAGGAGTCTGCAGAAATAGAAAGATTTATTTTATGTAGGCCTCCGTTTTATTTAACCAGTGTCATGTTTCAATAGAATGTTAAAATTTCGTAGATATCGTAAAAATTACTACTTTGATTGCATCATCAACGTCAAGAACCTGTTTTATAACATATTGATAAGTGAAACCTTTCTAAATGATAAAAAAAAAATTATGTCCAATAACAAAGAATAACAAGATTTGCAATAGTATATATAACTGATTACGTTTGTGTAATAAATTTTTAAACTAAGCTTCAATTAACTAACATATTTATTTTACAGGAAATATTTGAATTGTTTCACAATGGAACACAATTTGTTGCTGAAGAGGTCATTCGGTACGAAACTGGACCCAATGTTGTTATGAACAGTGCGACACACAATGATGGAAAGAGAATGTGGCTAGTTGCGGGTCAAGAGAGCCACTGTCAATTATACAATATTCAAGCTAAAGTAGTGGTTACCGAAAATGGAGAAATTCCAAAAAAGACTGGATTGCCTGTTAGGGAAGAAATAAGGCAAAGAAGGAAAAGCGAAAAGAAAAATGATACTCCAAAAAGAGAGAATATAGAGGAAATAAAGAATGAGGAGTCGAAAGTGAAACATAAAAAGCTGCAGCTGGTAATCAAACCTGCAGACAGTATACAAACAGACTTCGGGTAGGTTAAAAGCATTTACTTGAACGTATTCAATCCTGTGGCATCTTATTTCTATTATTTATTTATGTTTTACAAAAAGTAATTAAAATTTTTCATTCTTGCAGAGCTGCACAACCTGTACAAAGAGTCGTTAGAATAAGTCCAACGGGCAGCGTGATGGCAACGGGCGGTACAGACGGCCTGATCCGGCTGTGGAGCTTCCCGCAGATGAGCGGATTGCACGAGCTACGCGGTCACACAAAGGAGATAGACGACATCGACTTCAGCCCCAAGGGTAAGCAGCTGGCCACCGTGGCGAAGGACGGCCAGCTGATCATTTGGGACGTGGCGAAGGGCAGCAAGATGAAGGAGCTGAGCTGGCGGCCATCGGAGGCCGATAAGTCGGTGTTCAAAAGGTGCCGCTTCCGCAGGACCGGGGCGGAGAGTCCGGCCAATCCCCAGCAGCTGTTCACGATCGCCAACTCGATGCCGTCGCGCGAGCGGCGCAAGGGCCACCACGGCCACCTGCAGCTTTGGAACGTCGAGCTGGCCTCCGTCGACCGGCAGGTGACCTACCGCGAGAATCTCTCGGAGCTGGCGGTGTCCGACGACGGCAAGTTCCTCGCCGTCGGCACCATGTCCTCCGGCACCGTCGACATGTACATCGCGTTCAGCCTGCAGAAGGTCCTACATGTGCCCGGCGCGCACAATATGTTCATCACCAACCTCGAGTTCTTGCCCACGAATCTCGACGGACCGGCCATCACCAGCAACGCCGAGGCGGCCGTCATCAGCTGCTCCGTCGACAACAAAATTTGCATTCACAGCATACCTTACAGACGTAAGTTTAAAAATATATTTGTAATGTAGGTAATAAATAATGGGTAAGAATTTCTGAATTGATTAAGCTAAGTTGGTGGCTCGCTTTAAAATATTTCTAAAAGCAAATTAATAATATCTAAGAAATTTAAGATCGGTCAATGGAATAAGTCTACTTTACTTAAGACTTAAAAGAATTAATTTTTAAATTTTAATGTTTTCTTTCATTTAATTAGTTAACTTTTCAGATTTGCACTGCTATAATTTTATATTTTTTCTCTGTAAAAGAAAATTCATTGCTCGAGAAAGTTAAAAACAAAAATTTTAAAATAAAATAATTAATAATAATAAAATAATGTCTTTCACTTAAAGAATTAGTATATTCAAATAAATAATAGTAACATTTCCTTTTTCTTCTTTTCAGATGCATTACCATTCTGGCTGTTCCTCATCTTTATAGTAATAAGCATCTGCGGTGCATTTATACTTTGCAGTTACATGGGCATTTGACCAAAAACCTGCAATAACGAAGTTGTGTCAAGTCCAAAATTTGTACATTATAATAAATTAATATATTATAATTACTGTTTACTAGAATCGTGAGTTCCACGATGACTACGTGGATTTTGTAAGTGAGAAGAGAAAAAAAAATAGGAATTAATTAATTGTCCAAGCCACGAAACTATCACAAAAAAGAATTTTTAAGAATGACGATTAAATGCAATTGTTCTTTGTTTTGCACAATAATAGAAGACAGTGTTGAAGAATCAAGCGGAGAGGTGTTGATGTCTTTATTAGTTATTACGTATACATATTTTGTGAAGTACTAATGTTTAATGATATTGTTCAATTAGGTGATGTTTATGGTTCATTAAATTATTGTAAATGATAGTTTAATTGTGCATAAAATATTTTTTTTCTTTTTTTTTATTGATTTCAAAGACATTGTATACCTTACTTTAAAAATATAACTAGCTCTTAAGTTTTATTACAAGCAACGCCCACTTTTAGATTTTTACTTAAACAGAAAAATAAAGGCTCTTAAATGGATTAAAGAACATTTGACTTTTATTACATGTCATGAACCTGTAATTTATAAAAACACGTAGAATACTTTAGTTTTTTGTTAGGAATTAAATATTATATCAATTGGATTTATTTGTTTAAAAAAATATATTATTTCTTATATTTTGCAATGTTAAAAATATTTATTTCGAAAGATCGAATTTTAATGTAATTTAATCATTGAGAATTTTTTATGTACGAAAATCGGCATAATACGAGCGCGTATTCTTCAAAGCGTAAATAAGTATATAGATAACTTTCAAATTCCTCTGCATTGTATCTGAGATGACGAACTTTGGTGGCAGGTGTTCATCTTGGTAGCCAGTAGTTTCGTCGCCGCGCTTAAACGTAGGCGACACGCGCAAGTCCCTATGTGAAGCTTTCCGTTTTTATACTTTATTTTTGTAGTTCTAATCAAGTGTATTTAATTAGTAATTAAATAGATTTTAACCTTTTTTAAAGCTATATAAATGTTATCCGTCGGCAGATTAGCTCAATTTTGCGTCATAATGTCGAAACAGTATGCAACGATAGGCGCAGGTGTAAATCAGTCCACTGATTTTCTCTTCAGGCAGGTAATTGTTTTTGTAATTAAAAACAAAACGATTGTTAAGTAATTTTGCATTAGCGTGAAAAAAATTTACTTGTGAATTTCTTTTCAAATTAACTTTTGCGAAACAAACAAGTTTAATATTGCAAATACTTTGGAGCAAGTCCTGGATCCGCCAATCGAATTTCTCGATAACATACGCGGAAAAAAAATGTATTGTAATTTATCCTGCAAAAATTAGGAGGTTAGATTGTTGCCATTGTTATTCAATCCGCTATTTTATCAACAATCGATAATTTTTTTTCAAGCGGGAAAAATTAACAATTGGTCTGTTGCGTATGAGTTAAAAATAAATCGGCGACAAGTAATCGCAGCGGCTTTTTTGATTCACAGTTGTTCGATCCGAAATCATCTACGTACACCTACTTGTTGGCCGATGTAAACAGTAAGGAGTCGGTGCTGATCGATCCCGTCGTTGAATGGGCCGAAAGGGATTCGACACTCGTAAAAGAGTTGGGCCTCGTGTTGAAATATGCGAGTGAGTAATTAATAATACTATATAAGAAATTTTGAAAAAAAAGATTATGGAAAAAGATTATGAAAAATGTTGGCGCGTGCTCTCCTATTATTATAAGTACATACCTGATGGCTTAACAAAGACAAAATAAAAATAATCTAACATTATATGTATATTGCCAAATTTTTGTTATTAGAAATATTCTTAAAAAAATTAAAATAATGATTATATTTTCGAAAAAATCATTTGTAGAATTTAAAACACTGTTACCATTAATTCAACTAGAGCGCAAAGTTATTCATTCTCTCTTGAGCTAAGTTCGGAATTTGCGCTCTTTGAGTCGCGAAATTGTTATCTTTGCTCCGCTAAATGCATGAAATAAAGTCTTGTCAATAAAATTTTGTAATAAAAAGAGCGATGTGAAATTTTAAATTTAAACTAATGTTTAAACTGTTTCTAGTGAATACACACATGCATGCGGATCACATAACAGGCACCGGAAAGTTGAAGTCGCTGCTGCCCGGTTGCAAGTCGGTGATATCAAAGACAAGCGGGGCACAGGCCGATGTTTTATTGGATCCCGAAGATGAAATCAAGTTTGGCAGGCACGTACTCAGTGCCCATCCGACGCCTGGACACACGAGTGGTACATTACCTTATATTACACATCAACAAGTTAAATAAGTAGGATTTTATAAAATATAGTACAAAAGCATGATTTTATTTTTTATTTTTTTGGGAGATTTAGAAATTGCATAGTCACGATTTAGATATTATGAGTCAACTGCCGACATTGAGTATACGTAAACTTACTCATGATGATTAAGGATAAAAATCATAGAGTAATAAAAAGATTTTATTCTTTCGTTAAGAAACTATAATGCATATATACTTATTCTCCATGATTCCTATAATTAAGATTATTATGTGAGAATTGCGCTGAATCACTACGCGTCTGAATGCCTAAAGCTATGGGTCACTGTAAAACATATTTTTCAGTTTATTTTTGGAAATGACATGATTTGAATTACGAAGAAATGATTAAAAGAAGAAAAAAGACTTACTTATAAAAATCTATGTTTTTTGATGAAAATTCAGTAACTTCTTTTTATTGAAGTATTAAAAAAAATTGTTTGTAGGCTGCATGACGTACGTGAGCAAAGAGCAAGGAATTGCTTTCACAGGCGATACTCTACTGATTAGAGGCTGCGGTAGGACGGATTTTCAGGTAATCAGGCTCCATTTTTAATCACTATTTTTAAAAAACTTATGCACAATATCTTAAAAATTTCACATTACTTTTGTAACAATCTTTCAAGTTGGATCGTCGATATTATAACTAAAAATTAAAATTGGAAACATTAAATTTTAATCTTTGAAGAGATTTGCATATATTACTTGAATATTATTATTTTACTAAAATATTTTTAGTACATAAAGAATTATTATTGAACCCTTCATATATGTATAAAATTTTGTCTGTGGAAAAAAAATCTACATTGTACTTAAATCTTTCAGGGTGGCTCAGCGGAACAGCTGTACAAGTCCGTACAATCCGTGATTTTTAGTTTGCCGGATAATTTCAAACTTTACCCGGCGCACGACTACAATGGAAGAACAGTCACCACCGTTTGGGAAGAGAAAACGTACAATCCTAGATTGACGAAGTCTCTCAAGGAATTCATCGTCATTATGGACAATCTCAATCTACCGTATCCAAAAATGATGGGTAAATAAATCTTTATAATGACATCATTAGAAAGAAATAGTCTAATTTCAAGAAATTGTTGTATTGCAATAATTTTTACACTATTTCAATTATTTTCTTACTTAAATTAAGAAAAGTAAAAATGAGTGCTTTTAAAATAACGCAGGTATACGAAAATCCAGAAGGCATATTCTTTCAATTTATTTTGTACGAATCGTTTCTTGAAATTTTTCTCAACGAAAAATCTTATAGATTATTACTTAAAAGATCGGTAATTGTAATTGAATCGTTTTAACATTATTTCATCAATTTATTTGCAGATAAAGCTGTCCCGGCGAACAAAGTTTGCGGTCTCTACGAGCTCGAAGATAACAAGTGAAAGAGAAAATCAATACTTCATATCTTTTAATTAACTCTACGTGTACATAAAAAGTTCGCTTTATTATTTTTTTATGAGGATTATATACAAGCAAAAAAAAGCGCACAGCGCCAAAAGAGATTTTAAAGAAACTCAATAAAGAAAAGGAAAAGAATGGAGAACTGATTTTTCGTATCATTATTATTTTATAAATTTTGAATACATTACGGTTGATTGTACACAACGTCATACAATTCGTCTCAAATAAAAATAATACATTTTTTCGTCGCGCATCAGCGGAATTTGGACACTTCCCATTTTTCTCGAACTTCAAAAAAACACTGGTTCTTAATAAAAAAAGAAAAAAAGAAACTTTCATCCGCCTCGGCCGTCGAAACGAACGAAGTGGAATAAAAGAAACGTGAATCACAATGGGTAGAGACGGTAAAATAATCGATCAGTCGCATACGCACTTCGATAAGAGAGGTAACTGCTCGTAAGTTACGTTGAGGTATGTCATTTGTAAATTAACAATTAGCATTAATCACTACGATTATTTAAATGTCTCGTCTATGTATCTGCGTATCGTTTTTATATATATAATATACCTTTTTAAAAAATATAACATTTTTTATTTCACGGTTTTATTTACTTAAGCACAACTGGTTAATAGATCGAGCCTCTCACCGCCGTTATCTTTCCCGAAGGTGAAAGAAAAGCGTGAGAAACGCAAGCGTTTTGTCTCCGTTATCTGCTGTAAGGCACGTGCGAGAATATTTTTTTTTTTTCGAACATATGGCATTCGCTTTTTAACGGCGACACTCGGGCGTTGCTGTTTATTATTGTTTAAATAAAGGAGTCGAGTGTCGCCTCGTAAGTATGAAAACATCTATACAGAGAAAAATATTCTAGTGCTAGAAACTACTTTGTAACAATTATTTATTTGACACGGAAAGCTATACTTGTCAGAAATTCCAAAAATGTTTTTTTTTTATTTAAGATTACAAAGTAATTTGATAACACTATTGAGTAACTTTCTTTTATATAAAAATTATAACTAATGTACAGGCACGTGGTAGAGTAACATAATAAATCTGTTTTCTTTTTCCAAATGTATACGGATATATAAACATGTACAATTATAAAATATCCATTATGCGCTTTCTTAAGCATATTCTTTGAAGATAAAGTGTAAAAAATGAGTAGCTGCACTTTATTAAAGTATGACTAAGGTATCTTAAGATTGAAATATGCAAAAGCGTTTTCGACAAACATTTTGTGCATATATATATCCGACTTGCTCCCTCGTCGAGAAAACTAGAATGAGAGAAAAGTAAAATATCCTTGCGGTATTCGCCTGCGAAGTACGCGTTTTGATAAAGCTCTGTGTGTATTTCTTCCTTTCGTCGATCGACAAAATTTCGCGAGCAAAAAATAAAACAAGTAAAAAAAATATTGACCGAGCGGCACGATAAACTTTGCTCCTTATCATTTTACATAAATTATATATATAGCAGTGTAAAAAAATCGTTATTTATATTTATAATATAATAACTATAATATATATAGTAATGCTTAAAACTTAAAAAAAAATCCTTAAATAGCCGAAACTGCAGAGACTCGGCAGTTCGATGCTACGCTTGTACGTACAACACTTGTGTTTCTTTCTTTTTAAGGCTTCGAGAATGTCAGAGTAGAATTAATTTACGTTGCCAAGAAAAAAATTAACCGACGTCAAATATAAATTTTTTCAACAAATTTTTCCTCGATAAGAGATTGAGACTTAAGGTAACATTCTGGTGTTAATAAAAATTTACGTAACATTTACTTTTTCGAGATGAAAGTTTGGTACACTGTTGTTAATATAAAAATAGTGCTTACTTCTTATAAAATTTGAGCCTATTTCCTTTAGCGTGGCCATAGTTAAGGCATAAATTGCGAATAATATCAAGATTTTTCAGAAATTAGTTGGCGCATCGGATGAAAAAATTTCTGTTTTTATATGCTCAAGACAAAAAAATCTTCATTGCAACATTTTAAATGTACCCTGAAAAATCGCCTTTTCCGTCAAATCTCACCAGAACCTTACCTTAACGTGATTCTCTAATATAGACGAGTACAAAGTGAAACTTATTTTCCCGGCACACGAAGAAAAAAAGAGAAAAAGAAGAGAAAAAAAAAGTAAAGGAATGTCTAAAAGTCGTAAATTCGCTTGTCTGCAGCTTCGCCTGCGCGTTAACGGTAAGTAGAACGGAAGGACGTGCGCGCGTTAGATTTACAAAGTAATCGACTGTGCGCAAAGGCTCGCGCCTCTGTTTCTTCCATTTTTTTTTCTTTACACTTATCAATCATCTCTATGTGGAAGGAGCGAAGAGACCGAGGAGAAAAAGAATCGCCCCGCGGCTCTAATAAAAGTTATATTATAGTCAAGGACTCGAAAGGGAAGACGTGACTCTGGAAGTGAAAAAAAAAAAATGTGTGAAAGAGCCAAGGACGCGAGCGGCGATTTAAATGGCTTTCGGAAAGCGCTTCAAGCCACACCGAAGAAAAACATTCCAAGCGGTCGCAGACGCGCACACCTCGCACTTTTCTTTTTACAAACGCATTTTTTTTCTGACCCCGCGTACAAATTATATTAGTAGACTTTTGTCGATCCCGCGAAGCGTAGCCGAGTGAATAGGTATGTACCTATACAAAATTGGTTTCGGCTATGTCTACGCGGGTCGAGACAAAAGCAGCCGTCCATGACCGATTATACAAATTTCACCTCGACGACGCTTCATCTTCTTCGTTTTATTATTTGTTTTGTCGAAACAACATGGAATGCGAATGGGTCTTTTTCCCGCGACGAGAAAAAAGACGTCGTTAATCGAGCGCGACGAGATTTTTCACACAATTTTTCTTCGCGGCTAAAGGTAATACGCGCCTCGCGTCGCGCGTTAGCGTTAATAGTGTAAGAGTTTTTTTTTTCGCAAGCTCGTAAAAGGTAATAAAATTGTGTATACATGTATATAATGAAAGCGAGTCTCGTCCCTTCGTCGCGGCTGTACAACCTAGTGGAGTTACGCTTCTTTTTTTTTAATCTTGCAATGCCCGTGATTAGGGAACTCATTTTTTGTTTGTTTTGATTATCGTCAGGATTCGTTTTTTTTTTCATACACATTTAAACGTTTATCATTGTGAAAGCTATAAATTACCGGAAAGTTGCGGTGGCTCGCGCGCCACGTCTGTCCGCTTTGATGCGCTTTTCTCGGGATTAATATAGTTAATCTCGCGGTTAATCAATATCCTCCGAAAATATACATAATTTAGTGTAAGTCCCTAATAAAGCTGAGTATATTTCTAATACTTTTTCTTTTCTTCGCGACTATCTTACCCGCTAATTTTGAATACGATGCTTAGTAAAATGCATTTTTCATTTACATTATTTAAATAAACACTGTTCTAATCTGTATCGGTAAAATTATAACTGATTTTCAGCACTGACATCAAGTAAATTTCTTAATAAAAACAATTTTATCAGTTTCTAAAGTTGAATTAGTAAACAAATCACTAAAATAAACGTTAAATTGAAGATAGAAAAACTATACGTGTCGATTATTTTTCATATTCACGTAAATCTCAATTAGTAAAATCTTTGATCCAATCATCATTTAGTTGGAGCACATTTCACTAAATTTTAGTGCATTTTACTAAATCTTTATTATAGTTTTTCACTAATTCAACTTTAGAAACTATTATCTTGCTGAAAAACTATATTTTACTTATTTAATCAGTTCAGTAATTCTCCACTAACACAGATTAACATAACAAAATTTGCACGAACATCAGAATCACTACACTCCACTAAACATCGATCGATTTTCCTCTAATTTTACAATAATTACAAAAAGACCCTTTGTACATATGAACAACGTAAACGAGAAACGGCATCAAAGCGAGGCTCCAGACGCGACGCTGGCGAGCGATTTTTTTCCTTAAAAGTATATATACGCGAGTCTCGCGGGGCTGGGGTTACACGGTGCAGCTGGCGTCGGAGTTGGTCGTCGTCGTCGTCGCGTAGGGGCTGCCCTGCCGGTAGAAGTCCGGGGCTACCGCGTCGTAGCCCTCGAGCTTCACCGGGCCGTAGTCCGAGATGGCCGCGCAGTCCGTCTGGCCCGGCTGGTGGTGGCCCATGGGGTTCATGTTCGGTACGAAGTTCTCCTGGTAGCTCGGCAACGGCTGCATTGGCTCGCCGTACGTCTCGAACGATGTGTCCTGCGGAAGATGAAAATATGATTAGATTGAAGTTTAGAATTTATTGAACATTTATTGGACCCAAAATATATTTGTTCTGAAAGATTTTAATAAAAAGAAGAAGAAGAAGAAGAAAATAAAGAATAAGAAAAAGAAGAAGAAGAAAGAGAAGAAGTAGAAGAAGAAGTAGAAGAAGAAAGAGAAGAAGTAGAAGAAGTAGTACAAGAAGAAAGAGAAGAAGAAGAAGGAAAAGAAGAAGAAAGAGAAGAAGAAGAAGGAAAAGAAGAAGAAAGAGAAGAAGAAGAAGACGGAAAAGAAGAAGAAAAAGGAGAAGGAAAAGAAGAAGAAAGAGGAGAAAAAGAAGTAGAAGAAGAAGGATCCTTACAATGCAGGGCGGTTGCTTGATGCAGTTGGGCCCGTGCAGGTTGAGCATGTCGACGAGCTTGCGCCGCTGGAGCTCCAGCTCCTGTATCTGCGTCTTGAGCTCGTGGTTCTGCGTCTCCAGCGTCTCGGACTCCTGCACCAGGATCACCGTCTTCTCGCGCTTCTTCAGCCGGCACTTGGTCGCCGCGATCTTATTGCGCTCCCGCCTCCGCCTCCTACGCTCCTCGTCCTCCGGAGTCAGCTGTAACCATTTCCCTCCGTTTACTCATTCATCGTCAAATTTTACCCGCACACACGCACATGTACAATTTAATTAATTTAAACTCCAGAGACTTTTTTTAATTTGACTGATATTTTTCTCTTTATACTATTTCGCCATTCGGCGGCTCGCCGAATTCGGACGATTTATTCATGCACAAAAGTCAAATCTCACAAAATCTCGGCGTGGAAGTTTGAATAGGAAGATTGATCGTACCTTCTAGAAAAATTTCGATCGTATTTGATGTCATCGAGATAGCCATGATGTTGGCTAAAACTCTTGAATAGATCTTTTACGTATACAAACATAATTGGGTAGTTCGGCCTTCTTAAATTACTTTAATTATAAAAAAATGCTTTCAGTCCGGTGTGCCTAATAAGAGCGAGGCTTATTTTTCAAAATTAAACGAGCACAATTTTTCAAAGTATATTTTTAGCTTAAAAAAGAAACTTGTATCTTACTCGCGCGCAACATTGTTCTCATTCTCCAACGTCCGCTATGATATTACGCGACGCGACCTTGCAGTTAATCAAGTTTTTGTTATGCAAAAATCACGTGGTTCACAATAAAATAATCTCGCGAAAAGAATTTTTTTTTTATCAAAGATAAATTACCGCTACGGCACTTTTTTACACGAGTAGTATTTAATGCAGTTTTTACGGTTTCTTTAAAATAGAAAGCCGGTCGATGTTGTTTAAAAAAAAAAAATCATGACGCATTAACGTAAATCTTACCCCGCCGTTGGACTTGCTGTTGCTGGACTCGTCGTCCTCCTCGTCGTCGGCGCTGCCGTCCTCCTTCCGCGTCTTTTTCTTGCCGTCGTCGCCGCTGCCGTTCGCCTGCCGCTTCGTCTGCAGCGTCAGCTTCAAACCTGCGTTGAAAAAAAAGAAACACGTGCCTCCTTTATTCTCGGTGTACCAGTGCTCGCATTTGCATCAAAATGTACCCGCACCGGACTTCCGCCGCGAAACGGACTATTCCAGGGTCAGTCCAAGGTTTTGCTTTTTTCGATAGGTTTCTTGTTTTTTCAAAGTGTCGGTGTGATTTTTTCTTCGATTTAAAAGTTTAAATTTGACTAAAGTTTAAATCACATGCAGGAATAGTGTGATGCAATTTTTAAAATTTTGTTCAAGTATACCCTGGTAGAAAATTGACCATATTCTGGGCAGAATTTCTGGTCAGTAAATGTTAAAATGACGTATATCTAAAAATGT